>PVJI01004811.1:0-104000 GCA_004026765.1 Micronycteris hirsuta | reverse complement strand
CTGTTGCAGTAAAGCTTTATAATATGGTATAAACGGGGCCAAAAAATTCAATTGCATAAAACATGGGATTGCATTATTGTGAAGTTAATGACTACATTTCTGTTTAGTTGTTCTTCCACTTACCTTCCGGGGGTGGGAGGGAGGGAAATGTTCTCATTTACTTGATGTGTAGGAACTAGGCTGATTGTCACAAACAGCATGCACACCAAACACAGGATGTAAAAATCCTTCCACTGGGCAAAGGAGGATCGGTTCCAAATCCCAGCTGCATTACACTTAGTGTAGCCAGAAAAGTCCTAGTACCCACCTTTTACTCTCAAAAAATGTCTCGGTAAGAATGACAAGCTCCAAAGTCATTATAGCTTTAGCTGATTATCACAGTTAACTTTTCAATGGGGTTTTACTCTATAGTTTCCATTTATCACATGAAAAAACTGAGGCTCACAGAAGTTAAATAATGTGTCCAAGAGAATACCACTAGTGTTTGCTTACAGCTAGAACTAGAAGCCAAAACTAGCTTCCTGCCTGGCTGTATGATTTACCTACCCTTGGGCACACTGCCTATCTTAATTCAAGCTGCTGGTACAAAGCACCACAGACTGGGTGGCTTATAAACAATAGAAATTTATTATTCACAGTCTGGAGGCTGGAAGTCCAAGAGGCCAGCATGGGCGGATCTAGGGAGAGCCATCTTCCGGGCTGCAGATTACAGACTACTGACTCCTAATTGTATCCACACTTGGTGGAAAGAGGGCTAGAGAGCTTGCAAGGGTCTCTTTCATAAGGGCACTAATCACATTAACGAGGGCTCCACCCTCACGACCTAATCACCTCCCAAAGTCTCCACCCCCTAGTGCCATCACATCAGGGGTTAGGGTTTCAACATTGGGGACTGACCATGGTGGGAACACATTCAGTGTCTAACATTGGCTTTATTGTATTGTTTCCATTTTGCAGATGAGAAAACAGGTTCTGAAAAGTTCAATGATGTGCCCAAAATGACACCACTAATGTTTGCTCATATTTAGAACTAGAAGCCAAAATTAGTTTTCTCCTTAGCACACTGCCCCTTTATCCAGGCTGACTCTAACTGTTAGCACTGAACAAATGTTTTCTCTTCAACGTAATGTCATTCTTATCATTTGGCTGTAGTACTTTCTAGTCTTTCTTCTTATGCTTATTCTATTTTAATATATTTACGGTGAGATCACAGATAGACCATTATAATCTACATTCTCACTCAGCATTGTACTACCTTATCAGTTAGGATTAGGAGTGGCTTAAAGAAGATAGAAGGGTTTTTTTCCCTCCGAAAGAAGAGGACTCTGACAGCAAGCAATCCAGACTGTTACTGTGTCTCCAGTCATCATGGACCCAGGCTCTACCCCTTCTCCCCTACTACCCTAGAACTTGGCTTCCACCCCAAAGGCACCTCAGGATCCAAAGGTGGCCTCTGAAACTCCAGTTTTCCTCTGTTAAGCTGGAAACAGGAAGATAAGGGAGGGAAGGGCAGAAAGGGTATATCTTTCAGCATGTCAGTTACTTCTAATCAGATTTCCTAGAAATATGACTCAGCCCTTTATCTCACTGGCCAGGACTGAGTCACACTGACACATCTAACAATTTAAAAAGATTAAAAATGTATTTTTTTAAATTGAGCTTATTGCTATTCCAATAAAATTAGGGTTTTGTTTTCAGCAAAGGAGAGAATCAATCGGTTATTTTCACAACAGTGCTACATACTGAACACCCCAAAACTCGGTGATTTACAACAATAAGCATCCCTCGCTGTGTGTCTTGGGTAAGTGAGGACTCACAGAATAGTGCCTGAGAGATCAAACAGCAGGTACCTGGGTCTAAGATCCCAAACTGGGGACCTGGAAAGAGAGGCTATGGTGGAAGTGGGTTTAGGGGGTAAGCCTGCCTGCTTCCTGTGGTCCTACTAGGTGCCGTGAAATGGAGCCAGGCAAGAGTTTTCTCAAAAACCCAACTGGGGGTTAACAAAGAGAAACTCTGAGGGTATATCAAAAGATGGAAGAAGAAGAGGGGGCTCGTCAGAGACCAGCAGAGTAGGTATCATCTCTAGCACTTAACGTGGCAGCGCAGTGAACAGGGCCACTGCACCTCGAAACTCCAGGGACACCGATCACAGCCCGGTCCACACGGTGAGCAGCGCAAAACCTGCCTGGCCTGAAGCTCAGGCCTTCACATTGCTTGCCAAATATCTCTCCCTAAAATATGTCCTCTCCTAACATAACATGTACAAACACATACCAACGATATCCTTCCATGTCAACAGGTATAGATTCATTTCTTTTTCTGAGTTGTTGAATGTCCTATGGCATAGATTTACTATAATATATTTAATTCCTCCCACCTAGTAATGAACCTTAAGCTGTTTTCAGCAATAAACACTATTGTAAGAAGCATTCTTCTCCAGATGTCTCTTTCATTCTTATCTCTTACTATACACAAAAATAAATTCTGGATAAGTAAAAAAAAAAAACCAAACAAATAAAAAAAAACACCAAATAATCTTAAATGTAAAAAAAAAATAGAAAGTATTAGAAGAATGTGAGATGATGTTTTTATACTTTGGGCTATGAATAATCTTTATAATACAAAACCATCCCCCATATAGCTTAATTTTATAGAACTTCTGTGTGGGTAAGTATAATGCAAAGTTAAAAAAGAAACTGACTTGAAGCTAAGATCTGTAATACATAGTAAAGACTAATGGCCAAAAATATTTTATTTAAGTAGCCTTCATATACTGATGTCTAAAGTGAATGATTCAATTAAAAAATGAGCAATGATGAATTGATAACTCACAAAAGAACAAATAAAAACAGAAAATAACATACTTGGTCTTACTAGTGAATACGGAAATACAAGTTAAAACAACAATAAAATATAACTTTTAATAACTTTTAAAAACTTAAAGGTATTGGTAGCATTTACTGTCTGTGCAAATTTAAGAAAATAACAACTCCTGTGCTTGCTAGAAGGGAAAGCATTAGTATGATTTTTTGGCAGGATAATTTAGCACTACCTACCAAGATACTATTTAACAACACAGCAATTTTAGTCCTGGCAGCCATCCTAAAGAAATACACTTACCTGTGCATAGAAACACACACACACACACACACACACACACACACACACTTTCCTTGCACAGCATGATTACTGGTGCATTATTGGTAGAATCAAAAAAGAAAAACAAATAGAAATGACCTAACTGGCCATTAAGAAGACAATATTATGGAATATTCTTAGTCATTAAAGTGGTAGAGAGCTATGATCTAACTTGGACAAATGCCCACAATATGTTTCTAGAGAAAAATGATAAGTTACAAAAAGTATATGTAGCTTCATTTCACTTCCTTAAAAATAATTTTTTGTCTGTGTTTGCATAACTGTAGAAAATTCTAGAAGGTTATACTTTAAAGTTAGGAGATGTTGGTTTGGAATATAGAAAACCACTCTTCTACATTTCATACACTCTGTTCTTTTGAATTTGTTACACATGTATGTACTTTTATGGTTTAAAAAATAAAGATGTACAGAAGAGAAATGACATAGTTTTGTGCCTGACTCCAGCACTCCTAAGCAGGACGAGGTTTCCTTTGGGGTGAGCAGAGGTGTGCTGGTGAATCGGCTGCGTGAGGACTGAGGGCTGGGGATGGAGGTGGGAAGGGAGCCCTGATTTGTAGTGTTTGTCTGTATCTATCGTGTAAATATTCCCACCATTTCACGTGATTCATGAAATTTCTTAATATTTACCATATTAGGTGTTCAATAAATCAATTTTTTAAATCCTGTGTTGAACAGAACTGAACTGCCAAGGTCCTGACCAAATAAACAAGTGAAGTCATAAATTCTACTCTGGTAGAAGGGAAACATCCCTGCTGGCTGGGGCAAGTCTCAACCTCACTTGTTCGCGGCACACCCCTCCCTCCCCAGCTCTCCAATTCACAGTTCAAGGTTTCTCAAGCTGGTATGGCCTCATAACAGTTCTCGAGGCCACTTTACTTACCGGTTCTCTAAATGAAGTTTCACCCTTTAGAAACAGGGCAGGTGGTAGAAGGAAAGCCTACCAAGAAGGGTTCCTTATTCTTTTCAAGCCTGGGCACCCCCAGGTAACTGAATGCTCAGCTGGTACACAGAGGAAGAAAATCTGGGTGAACTTACAGTTTTTACCCAAATAGTTCTCCTGATGGGGAATAAAAACTATAGTTTAACCCCATTTCCAGGAGCTTCTCTAATCTGTAACAATCAACAAGGCACATGAGAATTTACCATATTTTTCAAACCATAAGACACACCCAGGTTTTAGAGGAGGAAAATAAGAGAAAAAAATTTGAAGCAAAAAATATGGTAAAATATTTAATAACATAAACAACATTCAGACTATAATTCAGCTACATTCGGACTATAAGACGCACCCCCATTTTCATCCCAAATTTGGGGGAAAAGGTACATCTTATAGTCCGAAAAATATGGCACTTAGGTGGAAATTAAGAAAAAAGCTTTGCCCTACTTTGCGCACAGACCAATGGCAGATGAATCTGAGTAATGTCACAGAATAAGTGCTGTGATGGCCAGGCCCACTACTAGCATTTGCAGGGACTATGAAACCTGCCTTCCTTCTCTTCTCAGCCCAGGTACCATCCTACCCTTTAAGGGTTCTCATGCGGGCATCCCACCAATGTGTCCAAACCCAACCCACCATCACCCATTGGCCATCCTTTAGAAGCGGGGGTGCACACCAGCTAAGCCATCTACCCTCTATAAAAAAGAATCTGGGGAAGAACTTCTACAGGCACTTAGAAATAGACTAAGGCCTCTTGGGGCAGAAATTTGGGGGTCCTGGGTGTTCAGAGAATGATCTAGAAACAGGGTGAGGACTCTTTTTTTTTAAGATTTTATTTATTTATTTTCAGAGAGAGGAGAAGGGAGGGAGAAAGAGCAATGTATGGTTGCCTCTCACATGGCCCCCACTGGGGACCTGGCCCGCAACCCAGGCATGTGCCCCGACTGGGAATCGAACCAGGACCCTCTGGTTCCCAGCCTGCGCTCAATGCACTGAGCTACGCCAGCCGGGCGAGGACTCTTTACCTCATAGAAGGAGGAAAGCCCACCAGGGACCCAAAAAGAGTTCTCAAAAGCCCGGAACCCAGGGCGGGAGCCCCATTTGCCTGGGAAGTTTTGGTAACAGGAATTATGTATGGGCCTAGGAAACAACTACCCTATCCTTGGCCAGTGAGGGAACGCTGCCTGAAAGAGAGAAGCCTAAACTGCGCTTTGACACATGCATATAGTTTAGCCAATCAGAAAACAGTTAAGGCACTCCAGGCAAAGGAGCAGTGTGTGATAGGACCTTAAGAGCTGAGAATTACAAGAACAGATGTTAAATCATTCATGCAAGCCTGTGCCTGCTCTTAACCAAACCAGGGAGATGCTTCTTGCCTTCACTCCCAATTGCTAAGAACAGAGATTGGCAATTTAGTTGGATCCACTCACAGAAGAGTGAGTATGAGTTTTCTAAACAGCTAGACAGAGTGCAAATTCTGAAGCAAGTGACATTGACTCTCTGTTTGCCATTATGACCAGTGGTTCAACTGAAGTCCCCCAACCGTGGTCCTAACCAATCCCAAACTCTTTCCTCTCCTCCCTCCACCTCCTCCACAGTTCACTACCGACTCTGGGGAGACGCACTCAAGGACAAAAGAATGGAAAAGGAATTAGTGCCAAGGTATTAACTGGGTAATGAGTTAGCAGATAATCCATTTACATTTTTACAGGCCTTTTAAGGCCTTAATTTAACTTGAAAGTGTGATTAAGGAAGAAATTTTCAGGATGTAAAAGGGTCCTTAAGAAAAAGTCCTGAACCTCCTGGTCACATTTTAATACCTAAATCAGATACATGCACACTTTTTCTGTAAAGGCCTGAGATCCAGTATCTTACATCTTGTGGTCCATGTCCCTGTTGCAAATACTCAACTCTGCTGTTGAAGCTCCGGAGCAGCCATGGGCAAAATGCCATTAGATGAGCAAATAAGTGAATGAGTGTGTCCGTGTTCTTGTAAAACTTTGTTTACAAAACAGGTGCAGTCCAGAGTCTGCTTTCACCTGCTCTAATTTTAATCTGCTCTCTTTTCCTCTTCCCACTACTTCTAGGGACACATAGCTCTGCTTCTCAGAAATATTACAAATAGCCTTTGAAACTCTGCCAAGGGGAATCATCATTGATTGACATTACTGACTTTGGTGAATCCAATACTTGTGGTCACATGAAAACTATCCATGACATCTAGATATCTTACATCCATGTCATGCTCTTTTATTTCTGAAGGGCAATCATATAGGTTACTTCATATTTTGGTCCTTATTCCTAGCCCCATCACTTGGGGGAAAATAGCATTGCTGAGTGGTTGAGACAAAGATCAGGGCTTCTGGAGTTAGACTAGCAAGGGAGGTGTTAGTCAGGATGGGCTAATTATGCTACAGTAACAAATTGACCTCCAAATTTCTATGTGAAAAAAAGAAAAAGGTTTACTTCTTGCTTATGCAGTGTGTTAGGGGTAGGGATAAATGGCTCAGTTCCACACAGTTACTCGGGGACCCAGCCTAATAAAGCCTCCACCATATGGAACAGCCCTAGGTACTGTGGTAAGAAAAAAAATGTGGAAACTTCATATACACTCTATGTTTCAGCTCAGCAATGACACATGCTAGTTCTGCACACAGCTCATTGTCCGTAAGTAATCACATGTCCTTAACTAACTGCAAGGAACCCTGGAAGACATCAAAGAGCTGATGAAATGTTTGATGAGCACAACTATCTCTGCCACATGCAGCCTTACTAGCGAGTACTTGTATGACCTTGGACAAAGTATTAAAATGTTCGGTGCCTCATTATCCCCCAAGGTAAAGCAAGACTAATAACAGCCTCTGACTCCAGTATTGTGGTCATAGAAACTGATAATATGCTTTTAAATCACAGTCCCAGGCACATAATAAGCATTCAGCAAAAGTCAGCCATTACTTTCATTATTACTAACTATCGGATTGTAAAAAAAATGCTCTGGCCCTCTGGGTCTATGCTCCCTCATCTATGAATCAGGCATGCCAATAATACTGTTTAGGATAGCAATTAAATTAAATGGCACAATACAGTATATCAAGAGATCTTAGCACTGTGCCTAACATACAATAAGCACTGTGCCTAACATTACAATAAGCATGTAATAAAAGTCATCTCTCCTCAGTGTATGCGATTATAAATTGGTAATCCTTCTCAGTTCTGGCTGCAAAGGGCTTATATGTGAGTTTCATGGGCTGTGAGAATATTTAAGATGCTGACCAATGGAAATTCAAATATAGAGTATTTCAACACGGAAGTGATTTCAGAGATTCTCTATTTCTAGAAACAGCTAAACTTCCACAGATATAGTGTTATATATAATGTGTCATGTTGTTCTTTCAGCAACTTAGTTATGTTTAGAACTGTATTTTCCAGAATCCCTTTGCTTACATGGTCTGGGTTAAAGTTGCTAAAAGTGAAGTGACCTGAGACATGAGCATGGAAGTGAAGCAGTAGCCATGATGCTCCGAAGTTCAGTGTCAGTAGGAGGTGTTCAAAGGGGCGCACACTGAGGTGGTCTGGGGTTCCACTTTGTCTGACCTTCCCCGCTGCACACCCAGCTTTCCTTTCCTACTGCCTGCTGAGCAGCCACCACTGTGAACTCACCAGGGGATGGCTCACCTTGTGCAGTTCCGCACCAGCAGCTAGACCTGTGTGGTAGCTTCCCGATTTTCCTGAAAGCTCCGACTCATTCGCCCCCACTAGGGCTGGTTAGTGACCTGTTATGGGGTGAACTGTAGGCCCCCAAAATTTATACATTTATATCCTGACCCCTAGTAACCTCAGCATATGACCACACAGGGGTGGGCAAATGGAGGTTAAATAAGATGAATCATAAGTAGGAATATGAAATAATAACAACAAGACAAATTATACAAATACATAATATAGTACTAAATAAATAATAATAGAAGAATAAATTGTGTTTCATGTACTCACAACTATAAACCTACATCTGCCCACCCCTGTACTTGGAGATAGGGCCTTCAAAGAAGTCGTTAAGGTAAAATGAGGTCTTATGGGTGGCCCTGAGCCAATAAGACTGGTATCCTCATAAGGTGAGGAGATTAGGACACATGCAGGGGAAAGACCAGGGGAAGACACCAGTGGAACACAGCCATCTACCAGCCAAAGGGAGGGTCCTCAGGAAAAAAACCAGCCCTGCTGACACCTTGATCTTGGGCTTCTAGCCCCTAGAACTTTGAGGAAATTAATTTCTAGCTTCAAAGCTAGCCAGTTTGTGGTGCTTTGGTACAGTCCTAGCAAACTGATACATGACCTTTCTCTGATCCTCCTAGCTTCACCTGTGGACCCTGCCTTCTCCAGGACATCCCACTACTTGGTAAGGTCTAATTCCTGTAATAAATTTCCTATTCCATAATACTCATGGTGGTTGTGCTTTCCTGACTGAACCCCAACTGACATAGGTGGAGATTAAGAACATGGGCTCTGATGTTAGTAAAATCTCCAGTGTTACTCTCTGTGTGATCTCTGGGCTATTACTTAACTTCTCTGTATCTCAGTCACCCTATCTGGAAAACGGGACGATAACAGTCCTCCCCCTCCCTTTGCAGAGCTGCACTAAGTGAGCTACTACAAATAAAAGAGTAAGTACAATCCTACCAAACAAGTAACATTTAACAATTGCTGGTCAATATTACGATTTTGATTATTATTCACTGTCTACCCAAGAACTAAAACACTGACTCACAAGTATCTCAGACTCTGCTCTGATTTGTTGTATATGTTTTTTCCTCCTAGAATGTAATATCTTGAAAAAGGTATCTATTTTTATAAGTTTATCATTTATCTTGCTTTCTTCCACCTGAAACCTTTATCCTCATGTAGCAAGAGGTCTGTGACTGTCTGAGATCCCGGTCGAGTGAGAATCAGGGATCCATTTGGTCCAAGGATGGCTGAAGGTCTGTGGGAGCCAGCCTCCAGGACGGCTCCCATGAATCCCGCCTGGTATTTGAACCCCTGTGTAGTTTCTGCTCCCATGAAGTTGGACTGACTTGTGTAACCTGTAGGACACTGGGAAAATGATGAGTGTGATTTCCAAGTCTAGGTCATAAAAGAAAATGAGGCTTCTGCCGTGCTCTCTTGGATTGATCATCTTAGGGGGAGCCAGGCACCGTGTCATGAGAAAACTCAGGCAGCTGTATAAAGAAGTTCGTGTGGTGAGGAACTGAGGCCTCTCCCCGACAACAGCCCTAACTTCCCGAGCATGGGAGCGAGCCACCTCGGAAGTAGATCCCCCGCCCCTGTCAAGCCTTCAAAAGATTTCAGTCCCAGTGGAAATATTGACTGTAATATCTAATGAAAGACTCCAAGGGAGACTGCTCAGATAAGTCACTTCCAAATTCCTGATCCACAGAAACTGAGGTCACAAATATTTACCGTAATTTGTCACGTGGAGAAAGAGAAGCAATATACCATCTAAAAGAATCCCGCCCTTGTTTCATCAACGACAATGGGGTTATGTACCAAGTGCTAACTGCCTGTCAGGTGTTGTGCTGAGCACACTGCAAACATCTTGTTTAATCCTCATAGCCACCTTATATCTGAGAAGTGACTAAATTAGGTTTCTACTATTATTAGTCTTCATTTTGCAAATAACAAAATTGAGACCTAAAAAGGCAACTGACTGTTGGCAATGCATCCAAGACTCAACCTATACACCCAGACTCACAGTTGTGGGACCTCTTCACTGATGCCCTCTCCTGTCTCCGGCAGGGCTCACTGAGACCTCGCATATCGTACATACTGGTTTCTTGAACACTCAGAGATACAGAGCTAGCTCCTGGGCTGTAAATGCCCCTCCCCTAGTTGCACCTCCTGACCTGAATGATGATGTTCCCCAGCTCCCTACAGCCAGGGTGCAGCCTTCCCTAGAGACGCAAGGGCAGCTAACCAGTCACAGGTTTGCATTGCTGACAGTCCCCAGGTAACTGCAAGTGAAGGGCGCACAGCTCCTTCCCCATCACTGCACTCTGATTTCCCTCCTGGCTTACTCATGGCTGGCTGGGGAAGGGGGAGAGGGGTTTGCTTTAAGAGCAATCTCACACTTCTCATCTGCTGTTCAGTGGGGGATATATCAAAGAAGATAATTAGCTCAGAAGATTATAAATCTTCTTATTATGAGAAACAGTTGCTTTTGGTTTTTAGAGTTACTTACACGTATTCTCTTTGGGCCCTTCTAAGTGTAAGCACTTGGTCTGGCTTAGATTTCTTGCTGGTGTAGCTTTTGCTTGCTTAAAAAGAAACAGTTCCATTTGCAGTAAACTTCCTTGACCACAAAATGTCTAATTAATCAAGATGTTCTCACAGCATGCTGCCCCAAATCCTATAATACGTATAGCATATGAGAATAGAGACCTTTTTAGCCTTCTAGCTCCTTAATTTGCTAGGGTATTAACAAAACTTTGTTGTTTCCTTTCTAATTATAAATATAATACAGACACTTATATTTATAAGTATAAATATAATACAACACTTTCAAATATACATAACAAATAAAATGAAAGTTCCCAAATCGCATGCCCTAGGGATTATCCCTTTAAACAGTTCAGAGCATATACATTCAACTTGGCTTTTCTACACATATGCTAAAATGTTTTACATTCATTTTCCTCTTTAAAAAACATTTTCGTCTTTAAAAAACAAAACTTGTGTTCCTGTTATACATTCTATTCTCCCATATATTTTTCCCTTAGCAATATCTCTTAGAAATATTGTATCTTAGAAAGATACCCCTGTATCACTATGTATAAATTCTCATTCTTTTGAGCACTTACTGATATATCATAATATGATCAGTTAGTCCCATATTTAAGGGACACGTGGGTGCCTTTCTATTTTTCAATGACAACCTATGCAAAATTGACCATTTTTACACACTTGTCTTACATATTCCTAGGAGTGTTTCTGAAGGGTAGATTCCTTTAAGAGGGAATTTTAAGACAGGATTTGCTGGCTATACCAGTTCGCATTCCCACCCACAGTGCCTGAAGCTGCCTGTTCCTCTACAGCTCACCACCATTGGATACTGTCTTTCCTTCTTTCATCTTTGTGTTATACCTAACTCTTATTATAATTAACACTGGTGAGGAAACAATAGGTTCTTTTCCTCCTTTACAGCTGACTGAAAAAGAAACTCCCTAAGTGGTAAACAGGAGATTAAATCTGCCCTGGAGTAATTAGCATTTATATAGCGCTTCGTCCCCAGAGCTAATTCACATTCCCGTCTACACACACAAGCAGAAGTTTGACATTAGGGAGCATTTTGCGTGCACTTCCTCTGAGCTACTGTTCTGCCGTTCTTAGCCTAACCTGGTGACTTACAATCAGGTAGTTCCCCTTAAAATAGAATAAATTTTTGGTATTTAACAATCACTTAAGAGAACTTAGGAAAAAATGGAGATTTCTACCACTCCTATTTCCCATTTTGATTCAGGAGGTCCTGGGTGGGACATCTTTGTGTCTGTTGGACTTCCGGTGTGCAAAGTGGAGGTACTCACGCTCCGAAGTGTGGCATTATTGCTCCATGTAGGACCATGTTCTCGTTTTACACAGTGACTGCCTGCCATTCCCGTTGCCACTCCGGCTCCCCTGCCCTCTCCAGCCAACCATTTCAATACAGTGGATATATTTTCCAGAACTTGAAGGTATCTCTGGAAAATACCTCGTGTTGTTTTGTGTGAATGTAAACTTAATTTATAGCTCTTAAATAAAAGTATGTTTAACAGGTAATATATGTACATCCATGAGTCTATGGCCAGGATTTAAAAGACATGAACATTTTGCTAAACAGTGAGTCCTTACTCAATGTCACCAATAGGTTCTGCCACTTGAAGCAAAATAACATGTAACAAAATCCATGTTACTGTGGGCTGATCAATGTAAACAAGAGTGAAGTTCCTATGGTATCTCATCAACATTACATGACAAAATGACACTGGATGAAGTACCAGTATCGGAGGCCTGCTCTGCTTTGGATCGCTGCGGGCAGGGGTGGGGGAGTCACAGAGGCAGCAAATGTCTCCCCCTGCCCCAAGCCCCAGCAGAACCACCCCTATCCGGAAGTCCTCACAATCCTGAGATTGGTACGATTCATTCTCAGGCCTATTTTTAACTTTTGTCAATAAAATACACAATGGTGGGGGGAGGGGTTTAAATTTTACCCAAATGATATTACGTAGTACATATCCTTTTACAACTTGGTTTTTATTATTAAAATCACCTTGGAGAAGATATTCCTTTTCCTAGTTGAGTGTCCAAAGAAAAGCAGGTACCCACTGTGCCGTTAGAAAATGTTTTAGCTTTGCAAAGGCCCAGCGCTGAGAGCCCACAGTACATGGAGGTGGGTGGTGCCTGCCTATCACGGGCCTACTTGAATCCATTAGTTGACAGGGGACTCGAGGAGCAACCTGGGAGAAATGCGAGCAAGCTCCAGGTCCCCTTCCTCTTAAGTTTCAAGTTGTACAGACAAATTTCATGGACCAGAGTGGTCCTGGCAGAGGCCAGATGGCAGGAAAAGCTCGCAGAGAACTCTGAGGAGACTCACTATGAGAGCGGGGATTCTAAATGAAGACTCAGATTCTAAAGCAGGGTCCAATTTTGGGGTATGGACGAGAAGAGAGCTGGTTATGGACAGTGTATGTGAGGACATGGGGCCCTAATTTCACCCAATCTAGCTGCTCTGGTTCATGGGCAGGATATGGAGGTGGGGTCAAGGTGGCAGGGGCTGGGTTGGGTTGTGTTAGTATGCAGATGGCAAGAACCAGTCCTGTGAACAAACTTCAATACAATTTCCCTACATAGGAGTGACTATAATGTAAAGATCTTGTCTCCTACGGCCAGAGGCAGGGTATGTGACAGGCAACAGACAGCATCCCAAGAACAGCACAGAGCAGGGTTATGCCAAACGTGCTACACTTTCTGCTTTTCCTTTGTGAGGTGGTAGGAGCTGAGCTTTTGGTGCCCTTGGACTTGTCTTGGGAGTCAGATCTGGGAGAGTGAAGAATGAACTTTTCTTAATCTGAACATTTAATGAAACGTGACCCACTGATACACTCTCCAAAAATTACGTGCAAGAATGGTCACAGCAGCACCGTTCCAATCATCCCCAACTCAAAAGCACTGCCATGCCCTTCAACAGTGGAACAGAAAACCAAACGGTGAAAACTCTACGTGACAAAAGTCCTCTGAACCAATGGAACAAGTAATCCACAACTATATGAATAACATGGATGAACCTCACAAATACAATGTTAACTGAAAGAGGCCATATACAAAAGAACACATATTGTGAGATTCCACTTATATGAAGTTCAAGAACAGACATAACTAATCTAGGCTGTTATAAGTTGGATCTGGTGGCTCTTGGCACAGGCCACAGGTGGCGAACACCAGGCCCACGGGCCGAATCCGGCCCTCCACCTTGTTTTATCCAGCCCGGCACCTTGTTTCTACCTGGCGGCAGTGCTGAGCTCTTGCTTAACAGTTAAGGAGTAGTTACATTTATACAGTCCTAAGATTACATTCGGCCCTCGGGAGGCAACCGCGAGGCTGATGTGGCCCCTGGTAAAAATGAGTTTGACGCCACTGGCATTGGGTAATAAGTCAAAAGGGACCATGAAGGACTTCTGGGGCCCTGGTAATGTTTTGTTTCTTGATTTGGGTGCTAGCTAAAAGGGTACATTTAGTTTGTGGAAATTTATCAAGATTTAGTTTATCAAAATTTATCAGAATGTTTTGTATGCATATTATAATTTCAAGTTTATCAGTCACATGCATGACCACTGGTCGGAGATCAAGACACACTTTCATTTCTCTGCCTGATTTAAACATCTGAATGTTTTCTCAAAGACAACGCTGTAACCTTCCACAGCCCTTCCTCTAGCCCTTTCTGCAGTTTTATGAGAAAACACGAAAAATCTGTTACAAGAGATGAGCAAGCGTTTATGGGAAGGAAGGAGCACTCGGTCCCCAGGTCTTGACTCTGGGAGTAAATTGATAAATCAGAAAGCAGATGGTGCTCTCCACGAAAACATTTCCCTGTCGAGATGAGGCCCGGCTTTGGCGTCGTCACATCTATATTTAGCAGCCCGAGCTTTGCTTCATTCAAGTCTTGGTGAGCATTTCATTTTTTTTCTTTAATTATTTTTTGGGTTTTTTTATCTATTGATTTTAGAAAGACAGAGAAATGGGGGAGAGAGACACAGAAAGAGAGAAAGCAACATCTATTTGTTGTTCCGTTTATGTATGCATTCAGTGGTTGCTTCCTGTATGTGCCCTGACCGGAGATCAAACCCGTGACCTTGGCCTATCAGGATGATGCTCAGACAACTGAGCTACCTGGCCGGGGCTTGGTGAGCATTTTAAAAAGGAACATGGATAAAGGACACATGGACAAGGACAGAGGGGGTGGGTTCAAGGGTGGGAGATGGGGATGGGTGGACCGGAGGGGGGGTGGTGGGAGGAGAATGGAGACAACTGTACTTGAACAATAATCTTTAAAAGAGAAAAAGAAAAAAAGGTCTCTTGTCATTGCTCACATGAGAGAAGTGTCAAACCAAGCCCCCTCTGTATGTGGCTTTTTAGGTAGTCTCTTTAGATCACTTAACTCTGCCCCCAAAAATTGCCTCTGTCGTGTCAACAACTTCAAATTTGCCTATTAGATTCTGTTGGCTAAACCTCTTTCCTGTCAATCCCCCACTAACAGATTTCGAAGTAAGTCGAAAGGACTTCTGTGAATGCATAGGGAAAAATTCCCATCCCGATGAAACACGGGTCCGATGGCAATGCCTGGTGCCTCATCCAGGTGGTACACGGACTTTGAAACTTTCTAAATGTAAGATGTACTAAGATAGAAAGATTGCTACACATTACTGGAGAAATTAAGCCCTAGTAATTCCCTTTGTTCCTTGTTTGGCATCTACATTATTACACTGTTCCCACACAGTGCCTGGCATAAAAAACGGGGTGGGGGCAAAAGCAAGTTTCCGGTTGTAATACAAACAAATACTACAGTGACTATTAAATAAGAATACAAGTATAAACCCTGTGTTTGGCATACTCACAACTGTAAACCCACTTTTACCACACCCTGTACGATCCCATTACATGATGGGAAAGGAAAGTGAGAAAGTATGGAAGAGGAGTAGAAGAGGAAGAATCTAACTGCGGCCCAGAATTCTTTTACGTTCCCAAATCAACTTCTTTGGCAAGATACTCTGTAAAATAATTATTCCAAGGTTTAAAAAAATTGGACAACTCTGCAAACTATAGCCCCTTCCTGGATATTCACAGTGCGCAAGAGTCCTAAAGGTGCTGGAAGTCCTGGATCAGGGGAACACGCTTGGTTTGGGTCTGTCCCTGAGCATTCCACGGCATCCTTTTCACATCCTTTATGAGACCGTTTAGTAGCATCTAGTCACATCCTGCGGGACCAGTGTCCTTCAGAGCACGCTCTGGCAGATGCAGCTGTAGATCAACCAGATGTGATTCTGAGACTGTCCATCTGAGTTATTCCCAGGCCAAGAGCTTCTGAAACCATAGCTACCCACTGCACACGTGCCTCTGAGACAGCACCAAGAGCATCCTGACCGAAACGCTTGCTCGTGTGAAGCCACGAGCATGTGGTGCCACTGCACTACGCACATTGTGCATTTTAAACATACTCCGAGCCTGCGCTGGGAGGATGCTATCGAATCTCAGTGGCTTCCAGACGAAGTGACACTAGGCACTCTAGCCCTAATAACTGGGTGTATAATGACCCACTCTGAAGATCACTGCAAATGAGACAAACGATTGAGGGACACGTTTATGTCTGTCGTCTGATCCTGGCATTCAGTTCCATTCTGTGTCATTAGTTTAACAGAGCAAAGCAAGGCATTGATTACCCTCTTCAAATTCAATCAAAAACAGCCATGTTTCACAAGGGGAAAAGCAAGTGATTACTGAAACCAGAGTTTGCAGATGTCTGTCAGCCAATAATGAAAGCAAGCTGAGCCCGTCCTGTATGAAAAAGAATGGAAAGGTGCCTGGTTGTGGCACCTCTCTTACTAAGAAGAGGGTGGCAGAATGTGACCTCTCATGCAGAGATTTTTTTTTTTGTCACCAGATGGATACTCTACCAATAATTCCAGTGTAGGAATGCACTGACATCTAGTGGACAACAAGGTGATTGATATTCTGGCTACCAATCACACTGTAGGAATTAGTCAATGACACAATGGTATTTGAGAAAACTCAGTTCAAATTAAGTTTATACTATAAACAGAAATTTTCTTTTTTTCCCATGGTTGAAGCCAGTTGATTAAATTCATATCTAAGTTGATATTATACTTTGAAGACTTTTTCTTATTAAAAATACTTTGGTGCATAATTGGGTGCCTACCAGAATGAAGAACTTTATATGTAGTTGAAGACAGGTAACAATGACAAAGACATCCAAAATATGGCATAAAATTCTGTCCATTTATATGTATTTGGAATGAAAGTATTTTGTCTAATTATCAAACACACATGACTTAGTAAGTTACAGTCACCTGCCAGTAAGGAATGTGAACATTTTAGAGGTTTGGTCAAAAATTTGCAAAGCTGAGCATAACTGCCTCTGGTGCTGCCCTGGTCGGCGGGGAAGAAGGGCATTTCAAGTCCAGAGGGGTTTCTGTGTCCAGTTTCCCTTGGGTCATTCATCACGGGGATCTAGGAAACAGATCTTATTTGTCTAGTTTACTGGATGATGCGCCATAGGAAGTAATTAGTGCTAAGATATGAGGAGACAGCTAGACAACATCTATCTCTTTGACTCTAGGAGTATAAACCAAGTGAGAAACAAACTAAAGGGGTAAATCAAGCAAAGATTTAAACCAAGTTTTATGCTTGGTAAAGCAGATTGGAAAATGCTGCTCAACCCATGGCCAACATCTATCTCCCTAATATGCGCTGGCTGCCTTGATTAAATTGATGCTGGCATAATTATAGTGCCTCTGTCTAGCTCTTATATAGTTCCTGCTTTTTCCAGAACTGCAGGGATCATTCACAATTTCCTTTTATTTGTTTTTCCCTAATATACAATGTTAAGAAAATATTATGCAAAACTTAGAAATAAGGTAAAGGGGAAGTGGAATGTCTTTTCAATGCCATACTAGAATTTTGTTTACTAGCCTGGCACAAAGGATTAATTTTCTAGGAGAAGGTCCCTGTATTTGACTTACAACTTATTTGAATAGAGCTCACCCACGGTGAAGTTACATGTTAATTTGTAGAGTTCTGTACGGAGAGATTAACGTACACAAATGGACAGTGTCCAGACCATACATAAAAACAGAACTGTGACCCATGACCTTCAAGAATCAGCACAGGAAGCCAATCCATCATCTATAGTAACCATCCAAGGAAGCCAACCAGCTGTAAGTCAGATTTGGAGGAAGTTAGACTGCCATCTCTAGTAACAATTCAGGAAGCCAAACAAGCCCTGTGAGGAATCAGCCCAAATTTTCTAGGACTGGATCATTAACTGACAGCTTCCCTAATTTTTATCCTTTTTGTTTTTTCAACTTTGGACCGGCCAGAGAGAGTGAAAAACATACCCCAATCCTGCTTCTCATTAGCCCTGCCTCATGCCAACAGCCCCCAGTCAGGGCATACCTGGAGCTTCCCCATGTTTCTACCATAAAACTTTCCGACTCTTCTGCCTGCCCTTAACTCCTTTCCAAAATGCAGGGGATAAGTGGCTGACTCTCTGGCTATAGCAAGCTCTGAACAATACCTGTGCATGTCTGATGGGTAATTTCCACAGTTCAGTAGTCCTCCAGCACTAGGAAGTACTACAGAGGCATATGTCCACGATTGTGAACATATACACCTATCTCATCTGATCAACAGCCAAAGCAAAACCGCAGAGGAAAAAGAGCACTACTGCTCAGCTTTCGGAAGCACTGGCATCCGGGCACAGGCCAGGTGTGGAACACGGCAAGTGGGAGAGTACAGCTTCCCAGAGTGGAGGGCCCTGGGCTGGTGTGACCACAGAGCTTGAGGATCTTTGGAGCTCCCTGGCAGAGCAGGAGTCGCAATTTCAGAATCGATTTGCAGGTAAGTGCGAATCAGGCATTAAGCCTTGTGTCAGCCTCTGGAATGCACGTCTCAGGATATGTCAGAATAAGCAGGCATTTGCCCTGTCGTGCTCCAGTTTCCCAGGGCACCGATTGAGCTGGAAGCAGACCATGCTCTGCAAGCAAAGCCCGAGTCCTTGAGATAAGGGGACAAGTATATTCTGATTATTCTAAATAAAGGCACTAAATAAAATTCTGGAAATCTTGTTATGCAAGCAAATTCCGAGTAATGTTCCTAAAACAGACATATGAAAGCTCAAGTCTAACATCACCAATCTGCCTATTTACATGCATCCCAGAGCTGTCAAGAATTATTATCTGTTAAAATGCCACCAGCTCAATAATTGTGATAGATGACTTATTAGGCTTAAATTTCATTTTAATCTGAATAAATTAAACTTCGAACATGCTCTTGTAAAACGGATGAAATTTGTACTTCAGCTATCAAATAAGCTAGGATCACTACCTTTTCCCATGCAGCTTACCCAATATCAGTGTCCAACTGCTTGGTAAGCTGCTGAAAAACTTCAGATGCCTAGCAGAAAAATACTTCTTTTTGCTACTGAAGTCTCTTTTTTCACTCAACATCCTATTTGTGAGATTTTTCATTAATACATGTAGTTTTAGCTCATGCATTCTCAGTGCTACATTGCATTCCATTGCCTACGTGTATTCCATTTTTTAAATTCATCCTTATATTAATAGTTATTCACAGTTACTATTCACAGTTGGCAATCCCAAAATATCCTTTGTTCTTACCTTGTTATCTGTCCTTACATGTATCTTAACATCACTGCCTAAGACACATGCATTATGATTAGAGTTTAGTACCAAATAGCTATAAATATGTAGAGAGAGACCTGCTGGAGGGATGTGCTGTCTCTTTACAACATCCCATTCATGATAAAGGCCAAGATTATTCTCGTAGGAGAAACATTCAGGATGCTCTTGTCTGGGCCAGGATTGGCGGAACCTGACGAGCTTGCTTATGCATCTGTAGTCAGTTAGCGGGAGGCTCACTGGTCTAGGATGGTCTTCCTTACATTCCTAGACGCAGGGTGGCTGTTGGCTGGGGCAGTGAGCATCCAGGCATACAGCTCTCATCCTGCAAGAGGCTCCAAAGGCAGGATACAAAGATGGAACAGAAGTTCCCAAGGCTCTGAACTGCCACACCATCACTTCTTCCACATTTCATTGGTCAAAGCAAAATAAACAGCCAGATCACATTCAAGGGAGATATTCCAGGCATCTATTCCTATACAACAAATCACCTCAAAACTTAGTGGTGTGAAACAACAATTATTCATTTTGCTCAGAAATGTACCATTAGGTCAGGGCTCTGTGGGGACAATTCATCTTTGCTCCACTAGATGTCAGCTGGGCAGTTTGACTAGGTTTGAAGGATCCTCCTCCAAGATACCTTTGTCACAGGGCTGGCTGGCAAATTCCTCTCCCTGTGATACTCTCAGGGGGAAGATTAATTTCCCTATAGCATAGTGGCTGGGTCCCAAGAGCTAGCATCCCAAGAGACAGGAATTGGCAACCGCTAGTTTCTTGAGGCTTGGTCTACAAACTGGTACAGCGCAGTCACCGCCCAGACTCAAGGGGAAGGAACATAGGCCTATCTTGCAATAGAAGGAGTGTCAAAGAATTTGGGGGCTATATTTTAAAACTACCGTAGGCAGACTCTAGACTTCACTCTTGATGGGACGGGTGATGATGTCACCGTGTAAAGGACAGGGATCCTGGAAGAGGTGAAGGGTCACAGCCACTTCAGGGAGGGGCGAGATTTCTGGTTCAGTATTTCTTCAGCTCCTTTTAACTAAGCTATTATTTATGTGCCTCAGCCTTATGTTAGCTATAATTTATTAAAAGGTAAATTTATAAATGCTACTCTTATTATTGAAATGGCTTAGAGGATTTTATATGGAAAGGCTTTTTAAGTGCCTCCTTTTTATTTTGAAATACACATGAGCACTTCAGCTCCCCTTGAAAGATGTGAATCATGTTTTATTGATGGGATAACTATTATGCAACAACCGTGCAGGTAATCATCTTATTCCACTTGACAAGATGAACATAGCCATTTTCGCACAGAAAAGACAGGGAAGTACTCAATTACCGCTGTGTGTTCCATGTAAAAGCTCCCATTCACATGAACTACAGAGTCACTGATCTAGACATGCCAGCAAGAAACTTTAGAAGCTGTGGCCATCCTGAATTTTGCTTAGGCTGCCTTCTCTGTGCCTTGCAGACCACAGGTAAAATGACCTAGAGGTCAGCCTCTAGGCTTACCCATTGATGTGCCCCAGCCCCACTTACGCTCTGTCACCAATGGCTCCACAGGACACAAACACGTCTTTGGGGAGGAAATTCTAAACTACGTCCACCAGTTACACTCCCAAATCCCTGCTTTACTTTCCCACGCAGCAACCTGATTTCAGAAAAAAGACCTGACCTCCTAGAAGTCCTCAATATAAAATATTTATTGCACGTACCCCTACCCCACCCCCAGAATGGTTTGATAAACCTAGTCCCAATGGTTCAAGCAAATACCACCTCCTGGAGAGCATGGAAGTGGTAATGTGGGTCCACTGAGCACAGGCTGAGACAGCGTGAGTCAGTCTCTGTACTTACGTGCTTTTCAAATGCTTTCAGTTAGGGCTGTATTTGGCAACGTGTAATGAAAAATTTTACATATAGTAGTTTTTAAAAAGCGAGGGTTCTGTTTCTGCATTTTGTTTGTTTTTAATATACCAAAAGGCACAAGGGTCTTTCTCTTTGAATGTTCTTATTTTGTGATTTGTATCCTCACATTGGTCACCGTGATGTTACAAATTAGCTATTTTAAATATGTTGAAGCTACTGTGATGACCTAGGGAAAGTCCGTGGGTGACTGCAGGCAACAGAGAGAAATCGCTGCCAGGAAATGCAGAAACATCAAGGACAGCCTGGAGACTGTCCGCCTTGGTTAAGCCAGTGCTGAAGACACTCTTAAAATATACATACCCCTGGCCTTTTCAATTGCATGGTATGACTCCATACATTCCCTTTTTACTAGTAGATTGGGATTGAGTTTCTTATCATTTAGAATTGAAAGAAACTCAAGTGACACAAACCCCATTTTGCAGATGAGGAAACATAAGGGTCTTCAGATCTACCTTTTAAAAAATTTACTGAATATATTTGCTTTTTGCACTCACACAGCAAGAATTCAATACAGTGAGAATTTGAAATGTGAGGAACTCCTGAACTGAATTTGTGGAAAACTGCAAAAGTACTGCTCAGAAGGGAAAATATAGTCTTAAAGGCTTATAATAGAAACAGAAACTGAAATTTACTGAGGTAAGTATCAGTGTAAGAACTTAGGAAGTGCCACCCCAACGCCAAATGAAGAGGAAGATGAACGAAACAGAGGAAGATTGTAAAACAGAAATCAAAGATAAAATACAGAGAATGAAAAATCATAACGGAAATTTAAAAATACTTATAGCCAAATTATAATGAAAATACTATCAAAATTTGTAGGTTGAAACAAAATTAATACTTGGAAGGAAATGTGTGGTTCTAAATCCTTGCATTGGGGAGACAAGGCTGTAAGGTAATTTGCTAGACATCCAATTCAAGAATTTAGAAAAGAACAACAAAACAAATCCAAAAAGTAAATTCAGGAAGCGGATAAAATGAGCAAATTAAAGAACAAAATCAAAAAGCCAAAGGTTGGTTCTTTGAAAAGGCTATTGAGTTGGACAAAAGCATAGTAATAGTCAGCAATGAAAAAAAGGGGAGGGGGGCAAAAATAAATATTAGGAATAAAAAGATGGGCATATAGGCAGATTAAAGAGAGAATAAAAGACATAATGAATAGTTTTTATGCTAATGAATTTAACAACAGATAGAATGAACAATTTCCTATAAAAATATCATTTAACAATATTGTTTCAAGAAGAAACAGAGCCTAAACAAGAAATAGAATCAGTAATTAAAAGATCTTCCCACAGGCAAGATCTTTTTTCAAGAAGATTCGATCAGATTTTTAAAGAATATATTATTCCAAAACATTCAAAATCTCCCAGAACATATAAGACAAAATATTTTTTCCAGCCCATTCTAAGGCGGCAGGATAACTCTGATCCAAACCTAGAAGGAAACATAAAAATGACCAGCCTATTTTTATGACTTAATGGTAGGAAAGAATTTCTTAAACATAAGAAATCATTGTTTCTTAAACAATGATTTTTTTAAAATCACTAAACATAATAGGAAGGATAAATAAATTCTACATTAAAATTCGGGTGTCCACATAGCTGGATTCTGATGAGAGCCCTCTTATGGGTTGCAGACTGCAACTTCTTATATCCTCATGTGGTGGACAGACAGCAAGTTAGCTCTCTCGCCTCTTTTTAGAAGGTCACTAACCCCATTCATGAGGGCTCTGCGACTCATGACCTAATTATATTGGCCCCACCTCCACTCATCACACTGGGGATTAGCTATCAACATATGAATATAGTGGTAACATAAATACTCAGTCCATACAATATAATTTAGGAACTTCAAAAACTGGGAAGAACAAACAGTGTAGAGAGATAGGAAGAAGAGCTACTCAATCTCACTATTAATCAGAGAAACGCTAAAAGAAAATAAAATTCCACTTTCTGTCAATAACATTGACAATAATGAAAAGATGGATAATATAACATGCATATAGAAGTTATGAGAAAAGGGAGTTCTCCTAGACAGCAACAGGATTAACTAGTTCAGACAACATGATGAAGGGCTTGGCATAATCGATTCTAGGTGTATACTCCAGAGCACCTGTCACAGAGGCCCATAAGGAAATGCGTGCAAAGATGATTATTTCAGCATTGTCTGTAAAAGCAAGATCACGTCTAGAAAAATGGGTAAGTAAAATGTGATATGGGCACATGATGGAATGCTATGGAAACTGTATAACAGGAGCATTAAACCAGATTTACAAAGTGCACGTAAATAGTTCTGAAAAAAACGTAACATTGAGTGGAACAGGAAAAAAAAGAGAATTTGATTTATATCTCAGTTATACTTGTGTAAATTTAAACAAACACGCACAACCCCATACATTTTCAAAGCTATGGCAGTAAACGTATAAAGAAGGGTAGGGAGTTCATTTATTAAATACACCAGAGTGAGTGTCTAAGAGGGGAAAAGGCATTGGACGTGGGAATGAAAGGGACATAACAATGAAATAAAAGAGAAAAGGGGTCTTGCACAGACTAAAGTAAGTAACATGCCATCAACTTAAATGTCTAATCAAACTCCTTTCTGGGCAACTGAGTCAGTCTGTCTGTCTGTCTCTCTCCCCCTCTCCCTCCCTCCCCCCTCTCTCTCTCTCTCTCACACACACACACACACACTCAATCATTCATCAAACTCTCTGATTTTACAGCCTTATTTTATCTCTTAATTGAAAAGCTCTATCAGAAGAGACATTCAAAAGTTCTGTGGAATATCTTTGAGCTAACCAAACAGTAATCGTATAGTTTAAAAAATTATTGATATGATTGATCTGTTAAATGACCAAGTTAACTCGATAGGACTTATACCAGCAATTGCCAGATTCTTCTCCGAATTCCTACACGCTGGTTACCTTCTAGAATTGTTTTATTTTTTTTTGTTTTGTTTTTTTATATCAAGCTTTAGATAGGTAATTCCTGGCATCTCCCTTTTGAAAACGAGGTATCTTTTTTTTCCGATTTACCCGTCTCACGCCTTACTCATTTTCCAAAAATTTTCAAGATTGAGGATAATAATAATAATCTTAAAATAGTAAACATAAGATAAAACCCACAAGTTTCTTCTGGGCTCCAGGATATAACCCATCTGAACCTGGGTAAATGCATTTAAAGTAGCTTCATGATTTTTTGGTAACTCATTAATATTTCATGCGTTTTCACATTAAGGCATTGATTATTCACTAAAGGCCAGCGTCTTTGTAAAGGGCTTCAGTGATTTAGAACAATTCGTAAAAACAGAAACATAATTTGAAGACAGAACTGGCAACAGAATATGAAACTAATGATTCAATACCCCGCTGACTATATTTAAAAGGGATTTACATGTTGATGTAGTGAACAAGAATCAGAGATGTGAATTCTAGTTCACGATGGTCTGCTAATGAGGTTCATCTGTAAAATGGCATACTATTTGTCAGAATCAAATGAGATAATGGATGTGAAATTAAACTGCAGAGTCAAAAAAGAAATGGATATTTTCATTGTTTTCTAGAATTATGTCCAAAGAAATGGAAAGGTGTATTAGCTAAAATGTTTTTAGTTACATGTAAGGAGGAACCCAATTTCAACAGGCCTAGACAATAAGAGGAATTTATTAGCTCCATGTCTATAAAAGCAGAAATGCAAAACTGGACGCAGGGGCTTGAATCGTGTAGACAGAGCCTACTTTCTTTCCTTCTGTTTTTTAGTTCCACTTCCTTCTCATGTTTTCCACCTTCATGGTCCGAAAATGACTGTCAAAAGCATCTAGGGCTATACCTTTCCTGGTACAAGTCTAGAAATTAGACCTGCAGCCCCTGAGAGTTTAAATAAAACCCCTGAAATTGTGTCTTTGGTTCTTGTTAGCCTGACGTGGGACGTGTGCCCACCTACTAACCATCGTTGTGGCCAGGAGCATGGGACATACTGATGGGCTTTAAGTGAATCAGAAATCATGGCCACAGTGGCTGTTTTGCACAACTCCAGAGCGGCAGTATTTCTATATTTCTGAGAAATGGATGCTGAAGAGCCAATCAACACAGACTACTGTGGGTCTCGGGACAAACGTTAATAATTATAGTGGAAGTCCTTCGAGCTCAGAATAGGAAAGGCAGCCTCACTAATTGCAGGCCCGATCATCATGAAAAATCCTAGTTCCACCCAGTGATAATTTTCCTAATCCCTGAACACACTCCTCCCAAAACCTCTCTGGACAGCATCTTACATTGGTGTCTGACCTACGTCCATGATTTTTATTCCCTGAACCCACCCTCCACCCCACTATCAGCCTACTGTGATAAGGCTCGCCCCCAACAGTCCAGCAAACATTTCTAGCAAACACTGAGTGCCTTCCAGTCCTAATCTCACGTGACCACGTAAGAGTCGTGGGATTTTACTGATAGCTCCCTTCTTCTCCTCCTTTTTTTTTTCCAAGTCTATGACCCAACATAATTGCTCTCTTCCCCTCCGGCTTATGTTAGTTTCCTTCACTGACTCCTCTGCGTTGCCCAATATACGCCGATGTCTTCCTGGCCTCTCTTCACGTTCCGATTCTCTTGTTACTCCGAGTTCTCAAGGACTTTAATTACTACCTCCATGTCAATGACTCTCACACAAATCCACCCAACCCCCATCCAGTCATCCTAAGGCAACATCTACAGATCCCTCCAGCTCAAGCATTCAAAGCAAAGTTTATTGTTATTCTTACTCTAATCTACCCCAGAATAAAAATGGAAAGAAACCTGCTGCAATTTGGATAAATGGTACTAAACCACCCCAAAACAGAAACCTCAGCATTATCCTCAATGACCCCTTTTCCTTCACCTTTTCACATTAATCAGTGACATAGCTCTCTCTTGGACGTCCCTGGCCATGTCCCCTTTTATGTCCCCTAATGCATGACCAAAGTATCATCCTGGATTAGTGCTCTCTTCCCCCAAGTGGCCTCTCTAATTGCATTTTGTGCATCATCAGCACACCTACTGCAAAGAAAATGAAAATACTTTAAAAATCTGATTATATCACTTCCTACTTACAATCCTTCCGTCGTTCCCCATTGCATAGCAGATAAACTAAACTTCATCTAAAGGGGATTCTGTGTGATGGGGGGTTCTGAGTGGGCCGTAAATGCAGTGTTTCATTTAAACCAGTGGATGAGATAAAGTATTATAGTGGGTTTGAGCAAGATCCAGTTCTCCCTGAACCTTGTATCTTACCCCTAGCACTATAGCTCAGACAGTGGCAGGCTATACCACTGTCTGATTTATTGTTCACAATGCTTTAGGAAGCAGGTTATCATATTATCCCCATTTTGTCAATAATGAAACTGAGGGACAGAGAGGTTAAGTAGCTTGCTGACGATTATATAAGTGGCAGAGCAGGCAACTAAATTATAGTAGCCTAACACAAGATTGCACTTTTTAAACCATCCATCCAATGGGCTATATTTCTCAGCTTGGGCTCCATTAACCTGTCCAAAGATAGGCCAAAAAAAATTACATTGAAATTGCTGTATGCATATATAATTTTTACTAGGAAGATGATCCCTAGCTTTTTAAAGAGTCTCAAAGGAATCCATGGCACAAAAAAAAAAAAAAAAAAAAAAAAGATGGTTAAAAGAAAAAAAACTGCTATATGACTATAATTTCCAGGGGCTGTAAAGTAGCTTCTCAAAATATTCCTTGGGAAGCTTTGAATGTTGTAGGAATTTGGAGCATTTTATGTTACCATAATAGCTTATTTAAAACCTATCACAATAACAAATTTTTCACTCCATTAATCTTGCTTCCAATAGGGTGTAAACATGGTTCTGGCAAGGCAAGAAGGTGGCCTATCCACAGAGCTAGGAGTGACAAGAGTCCCTCCAGCCCAAGGTCAGATGTACAGCTGAACGTACAAGTGTGGGCCACCAAGCTCACCTTCAAAGCATGCAAAGAAAAAGATCAAGGCTAAACCATAGGGAAGTCCTTCGAGCAATGTATTGCAGGTACCTAGTCATTGGCAAGGAAGGCGGAGTCACATTGAAATTCTCCCAGGTACAAATGCTTTCAACTGAGGTGCTCATCTTCTCCAGGCTGGATATTTGCAAAAAGCCCTGCTTGCCTTGATTAATGACTCTTTCCATAAAACCAGTCTCAGTGATGACATGACAAATCTCCTCTGTCCCTGTGTGTTAACAGTGCAGAGGGACCATTAGCTTTTGGCTAGTATCCCAAAATTGCTCTGACGATGTAGAAGAATTCTAATGAAATGTAAAGCATTCATCAAAAAAAGAACACAATAGATTTTTCAAAGCTTATGCTCAGTACTTCCATTTAACAAACACTACGCCTCTTTAGGAAACAGAGGCATTTCCTAAGCAAGGGAAAAATTATTTTGAATTTGTCTTCATCATTTCTGTATTTTCTAAATTGTAGGTTATGAACATGTACTGTTATTAAAGGAGAAAAATTTCATAAACATTATTTTAAAACTTTTTCAGAGTCATGTACTCTTTTGGTTCCCAAAGATAGTTCACTACCAGAATTGGCAGATGTGTAAAAATGCAGACCTACTGAATCCAAATCCCCAGTGCTGGTCTAGAACTCGGGCAAGTGTTGTTGCAAAGTTCAGAAGTTAGGTAGTCGAGACCTTTTGTTTGTAATGAACACAGTTGATTGACCACCCAAAATATTTCTCACCTTTCCTTTCTTAATAGCACCAGATTTTATTTGAGTAGCTACCTCCCTATTTTTTCAGAATACATTCAACCCTCCCCTCACTTCAGGAGCAGTTCCTGGTTGGTTTAAACAAAGCATGGGTTCAACAGTGGGCATGTGACCTACGCCATCCAATCAGGGCTGGTCTCAGGACCTCCTTAGAATGCCGGGACATAAACCGCTATGTCTCACCAGAATTAAACAGGAATCTTATAACTCCAAAGCCTATGTCAGGTATCTTTAAAACATGAGGAGAACTGGACTTGGAAAGAACTTGAGACTTTGATGCTACCACAGGACTGCTGTATCAACCAATCACAGAGATTTATTGCCTCTGGATGCTCTGGCACATAAAATGATAAATCCTCTTCATTGAGAAAGCCAGCTGAAATTAGATTTTCTGTTCCTTGCAGTATGATGACCTAACTGGCACACAACTCCTTATAGTTATCGATTTTAGCTTACTACCTCCTCATTAAAGCTTTCTCTGATTTTCTCCAAGCCATTGCTGCACCTTCCGCGTACAAGCGTACAAGACGGACAAGCAGAGGAGAGAAGGCAGGAAAGGCTGTGTGCCACTTAAAGCCCAGGTTCCTGTACCAGCGATGCTGCCTCGCCAGGCTTTACACCCTGACCAGTCTTTTCCTTTGCAGAAAAGTCATTAAGCAGATGGACAAAGGGCAGATGCTCCTCCTCCCGGTATATTCCCAAATTAGAACTGGGGCAGAGTAGTTTTTAAAAGCATGTAGAACTCTGTATTGTACATGTGCGTGTAATGTATGTTGTACAAGTCTGTTGGTCCCCAACTCAAATATTAGGTCTGCAGCAGCAGATTATCTGCAATAATCTCTTGTCTGCAGCACACACTGCTACACTTTAAGGGCTATATTATATTGTTATGTTATATTATATTATATTATACTATATTATACTATATTATACTTTAATGTCTGCTCTACTCTAAGGACTCAATAAATACTTTTTGATAAGAGTGAATGAAGGACTGAATAAATGAGAGCCTTTATATTTAATCAAAGAATACTAAGTATTGGTGAGGAGGTAAGAAAAACGGAATTCAGATCATTGTTGGTGGGAGTGTAAATTGGCATAATCTCTGAAAAACTATTTGGCAATTCTTCCCAGAACTAAACATGCAGCTATGATTCAGCAATACCACTCCTGAGTATATACCTATATGTACCCTGGAGATATGAGTGTATACGTCCACGAAAAGATCTGTACGAAAATGCTTATTGCGGCTGTATTCAAAAAAAGAGAAAAACTGGAAATAACCCGACTGCCCACCCACAACAGAGGGAGCAACAATGACGCATGAGCAGCAGAATACCACTCAGTGACACAAAGCACAAACTATTGCTGCCCAGGACAAATAGATGAATCTTCAAAATTCAATAAAGAATGAAAAGCCAGATGCAAAAGAATACATACTCATGATTCCATTTATGAATTGAAGGGTAGCAGAGGCAGAATGCACCACCCTGAAATACTCTTCTTTGATATAAAGATTCAGCTGGTCATTTTTGAGAAACTGCAGACACAGGAGAAACTCTAAAAAACAGAGAAGTTAGGCTTTATAAGGGAAATTTGTATTGATAAAGGAAATCTCCATTTGTAAGAGTGTCTCCCTAATCGGAAGAGAAGGATGACTCTAAATCACAGGGAAATTTATCAACGGAGAAGGCATTGACTTATAACTGTAATCAAACCTTACCTTTGTTTACTCTGCTTGTTCTGGTCACCTTCCATAACCGACATGTGCCCCTCCCCCATTTTTCTTTTATCTCTAGCTAAAGATGATATTTAAGGTGGCGGCCTGGGCCATCTTCAGGAGCTACTCAGTTTCCCTGGATGATCTCCAAGAACAAGGAGGAGGGTGTTGGAAATGCTCCACATCTTGATCTAAGTGCAGTCACATGGGAGTGTGTATGTATATGCATGTATGTGTATATATGATGTCAGCGTGAAAAATGCTGAAACCTGCAGACAATTTTTATGAAAATTTATTTGAGCCAAAACAGGATGACATATGCCAGGGAGCAAGATGTCAAATGTTCTGGAGAATAACAGTTTTGCAGTTTCTTTTATGCATCTGACGTGAAGGAGGAAATGTGAGGAAGATTATATGAAGGTGAGGATCCGACTGCAGAATTGTTAACAAGGGGGCGTTACTTAGGGCATTTCAAAGGTGTGTTCACCTGAATGCAATGCATGGGGCTGGCTTCAACACTTTTCACTAAAGAAATTACAGGCCTGGGGCATAACTACCCACCGTGACCTGCCCAAATAAAAGTTTATGATTTATTATAGCACGCTTTTTCTGTCCATAATGTGTACACACACATACATACATATATATATATACACACAAACATATATGTAAAAATTCATGAAGTTGTACATTTACAGTTTTATCTACTTCATATCCGCTTTTTCTATATGAAATTTTTACTGAATTGAGAGCATTCCAAATTCATTTTGTTTTTTTGGTTAAACGTAAGAGAACACAGTGCAAAACCTTTATCAAACAGAATCAAAGGTCAGAATTGGAAGAAACAATTCCCTTATTTACAAATGACACAAAACCAAAGGGATATAGTTACTTAACCAGTGGTAACTTTTCTTGTTAGTCACAGAGCTAAGTCAATACATTTTCATTACCCCGTGCCTTGCAGTTTAAACAAACAGAGGGCAGAAGTGAGGAATGGAGAGATGGCAGTGTGGCTCATGAGAAACAAAAGGGACTTTCTCTACATCCCATCTTCTTTCCTTCCCCATATCCTACTCCCTTTCCCCTCCCTGACTAAATTCCATGTTAATTATCTTCCCTGAATTCCCCTGGTCCTCATTCCCCCCTTACCCTCCATTGTCCATCCCAGCCTACAGACACAGTCCTATCACAGTAGATCTCAGAGTGGTTCTGGATGATTGAAGCCAAAGAGTAGGTAAGCACAAAGCATGTTTCTTTAAAATATACATTAATATGGTTGTACATTTATGTACAACACACCTCATTTCTGGAAGCAATTTTAGTCAGCTGACAAAAGAAAAATTCTGCAATGTCCTCAACTACCTTGCAGCAAGCCTGAGGGTGGATGGAAGAGGCAACAAGAGTCCATCGGTTAACAGAGCTGCAGGAGAAAACCAACGAAAGACTGCTCACATTCCTGACTGCGTCCTGAAACTCCGAGTCAATTTCCAGGCAGCTATTTCAGCTCCTACCTAGAGAGAACAGCCAACCACCAAACATCACCACATTTTTGCTTACCCAGGAACTTTCTGGACTGTGGCCCACATTCAAAAGCACCAAGTACCTCTTCCTGACGAACTATTCACCAATTCCAGTGCTCTCCCCACTTCACCTTTTCCCACCCTCCTTCTTTACAGCCAATTTAAAGTCTTTCAAAACAATACAACCTCCTTCTCCAAACCCACTGTATAAAAGAGCCCCGTTAATCCCAAGATGACGGGCATGTTTGTCTTCCCCATCGAGCTGTGGTGGTGGCTTAGACTGCACGCCCACAACCTGGTCCTTTTTCTGGGTAGGCTCCAGAAACCCTTTCTTACATGACAACTTTTGGTCTTGAAGGTTTTTGTTTAACACCGCTTACAAAATTACATACAACTAGATGCTAAACAGAAATTGTTATGGATGCGAAATCAGAATTAGCGGAATAAGACGATTCTAGGAAAATAGTCTGTGCCTCCGTTGGGGGAGAGATTTTTATCGTTGCCTCTAAAATGTTCGTATCAAAGTCAGGAACTGCCACTGTCACTATCTCCCTGATCGCCATTGAAGGGGGATTCTAATAGGAAAGGACGGATCTGAAGATTTTATCTTACAAGTCAAGGAAAATGGAGACTTTCTGATATTTTATTAGTTGGCCCTGAATATAACCTACAAAATAAGAAGTGATGTCCACAATCTAAACAATATAGCTGCTTCCAGGGTACGGCTGAGCTGTAGACAAATTAAAGTGAAAACGTGATCTGATCAGAGACAGGTGCAGGTTACAAAGAACTCCTCCCTCCGCATCAGCTTAGAGGGCCTCGGGACATGAGCTGGAAATTATATGATGTCAATCAAGCTGCCATATGGTGAGCCTCTCCTTTGTTTATGAACTGATGCACAGAATACAAAACATATTAAAATTGGGTGGTGGGAAATAAAACACTATTCCAAAAATTGACAACACAGGAGTCAGGAAATGCGTTTATTAAATATTCTCACTTTACTGCTCATTCATCCAAATCCCATATATGTGACCAACATTCTGGAAACCATCCAAGGAATTTAAAATGTTACTTACTACTAATACTCAAATGAGAGTAGTAGAAATTATAGTGGAGTCATTAATTGTCTATTATCTACTACTGTTATCAGAGGGACCTCAAATAAAACACCTTAATTTAGTCAAATGAAAATTAAGGTTTGGATATTTGTTTTTCATTATAAAAGAAACAGAATAGAAAACAAAAACTATTTTAAAACTATGAAATCCCCGAATCATACAAATAGCTAAAAACCTAAGTATCATTAAAGAATTCATGGAGAGAGAGTTTTCAGAGTATGGGCTAAAATGCATCCTAGAGTTACTCTCAGTCTGTAGCCACTTCCAAGCAATTATAAACTGCATCATTAGAGCATGGCCCAGCTGCTCTCTTCACTTAAAATTATATTGGTAAATATTTATTTTTTTATTATCTTGATGGCTAAAATGTAGAGTTAGATTTGGTTTTCATTCCCAGCACTAAGACATATTAGTGATGTGATCTTGGGCAAGTTACTTTAATTCTCTTAGCTCCAATTTTCTTGTCTGTAAAAGGAATACAATAATATTAAATATTGATTAATATTTATTATTAATCATGAATCGTATTTTATATAACTTGTATATAAATATTAAATATTAAAGCATATTAAAAACTCATAGAGTTGTTGGGAGGATTGCGTGAGAGGAAGTGCAGTCACTGTTAGCACTGACATCATTATATCCATTATCATATTCTCTACTGCCACTACTAATGTGTTGCCGGGGAAAACAGAAAGAGAAAAGTCTTCATTTTCTCAAAAGAAAAATATTCCAACCCCAAGAAACAGACAAGGGTCATTCCTATCTACATGTAATTGTAAAGGACAGTATTTTGCTGAACCCAAACTTTTATAGATACTTTGGCCGGGGAAGGGGCTGTGCCGAAAGGGAACGTAAAGCACGTGTGTCATCGAAGTCTACGAATTTGTGGTAAACAGTAAGAGGCTGGGAGAAAGAGAGAGGGCATGCCAGCAGAGCGGGCTCAGGATTCTCTGAGGAACGGCAGCAGGACAGGAACAGTACAAGAGGAAGCGATGGGGTCGAGCAGACACTGTCCCAAAATTTGCCATCTTGGAATACTGAATATTCTAAGCTCAAGGAGTTTGAGAAAAGGGCAAAGGCACTAAGGTCACTGTAGCCCCCCTTCCCCATCACCCCCCTTCTTCTCCAAAACAAGTCCTGAAAACCTTCTGTGAGAGATGTGCTCCCTATATTTCTGAAGACAATGGGTCTCTCTGAAAGAATCCCAACAGGCCTTGCTAAGTTTCCCCCAGGTTACTACACTTACCTCTGACTCCTTAACCTCTCACATTTCTTCACCTCTGCTCACTCTTCATCACACCTCACATAAAAAACACACAGGTCTGTTTCTTCGGGCCTTCGTTTCCCTAGGAAGGCTCCCTAGTGTCAAGTAAATAAATCTGTATGCTTTTCTCCTGTCTATCTGTCTTTGTCAGGTTAATTTTCAGACCCAATCAGGGATCCTAAGAGGGTAGAGGAAAACTTTTCCCTCCCTTATAGAAGAAACCAGACCAAACTATTTAAAATATAGACCACTTGCTTGGGCTCAGTGTTTAAAAGTCATTACCCGCTCCTTAGAGAAGAGATAGTACAAGTTTGTATCAGAATTTACTACATATTTTTTGTAGAGTGTTGTTCGAATGCTTTAAAGCTCATATATAGTCCGTGTAAAAAGCCGTGATTTTAGGATGTGGATTAGATCATTCTTAGCTAACCTTTTCTCTGTCAAAAGAACATCCCAAGATTAAAAAACAAAAACAAACAAAAAAATACCTCTCTGAGAATGGTTATGGATAGACAATCGGGACCTGATGAACTGAAGGTCCCTCAAAGTCCCAGAGTGGGCAAAACTGTTGCCCATGCTTTTTGGGCAATACATGTTACTATAACATGAACTGTTTTATCCAGCTCTGAAATAAGGTCAATCCTACTTGTGACAATCGGACTAAAGCAATTCCTTAGACACATAATATTCCAAGCAGCATTCTGCGTTGCTTCCTGGAACTACCACCCTCCCCCCTCCCCACCCCAGGGCACAGAAATCTCCTAGCACGCAGAAGTCTTATCTATTTAACCAGCAATGAGGCGTATCAACAAGTTTTCCAAAAATAACAAAACGCAGAATTACTTCTTCCTGGAGCTGCAGGGAATCATCTTTACCATCTTCACTGAATAGTCAGCTAAAAGTGGAATTCCTGAAGAAATATTGGCCTGAAACCCACAGCACAGAGAAATCAACACCCTGTGGAACTACTGTCGCCCACAAAGCAGGCAGCCTCCACCCTGCTGAGATCAAGGGAAAGAAAGCAGGCCAGGCTGAGAGCCCTGCACATCCCAAGCCCTCTTATGCAAACTCTTCTTCCGGCTCTGCGGCAGACACCACTGTGCACGCCAGTCTCTCCCTAATTGTTCCCTGAGCAGCAAAGAGTGAATGGTGACGACAGCAACAATAACATTAGCAGACACTTCAGAATGCTTGCTGCATACTACACACTGGTATACGCGCTTTATTCTATACTAAACCGTTTAATGTGTGTTGTACAGACGCTCTCTGAGGCACAGGAGAGGTGAATAACACATCCAAGGAACCAAGCTTTTAAAATGAGTTTTTGGACCCTCGCGGCCACATTTTCAACCACCACCTTCACTGCCTCTTAGAAAAGTGAGGTTTCCTGGTTAACTTCCGTTTACCCTAGTGCTCAGAACCTTCCCAGGGTTCTTAAAAGTCCTCGAAGAGGAAGGGGAGGAAAAGGGACAACGAAGCTCAGAAGAGAGAGAGACAGTATTGATTTAATAAGCAATCCTTTCACTGAATTTCTATATCTGCTAAATATAGCCCTTCTTCCCCTAAAACTTTTTTTTTTAATAAGAGAACAGAACAAATTTTCATAGGAGCTGGGCAGAGAAGGGACTAGAGAGCAAGTACATTGTTACCTGTAAATCACTGCACAAATAAATGTAAGGTATTCTTAGCAGTATTTGAGGCCATAAGAAATTCAGGAAACGCGATTTTGCGCAAGGACGAGCTCACTGTTAGCTTGTTAACTCTTGGCAGCTTCTGGCGGTCTTTTACTGCAAAGTTATTAAACGCTGATGCGCCCCTGGTACCAAGGGTCTGTTTGGGGAATGAAAGGAAGAACGGTGACCCAGGAGACCGATGGGGTGAGGGCGCTCCAGGGAAAGAATGAGAACCAAGGTCCTTACTCCTGCATCAGGTAGATACACAGGGAGGGAGCATTTCCTACACGCCAGGAGTAAGTGCTAAAGAATCAGGGAAGAGCCCTATTTGGGAAGCTTATTGCCTAGAGCAGGGCTTGCAGGCCCTAAAGTCTCTGTCCCAACTACTCAACTCCGCTGAGGAGCACAACAGCGGCGCTAGACAATACGTAAATGAATGGGGACAGCTGCACATCAACAAAACTGTTTTTAAAAACAGCTGGCAGATGTGGCCCACGGGCCAGAGTTTGCAAACTCTGGTATAGCAGACGACTCACGAAAGGCCTACAGGAAAACACTTTCTGGGTCGTTCCCCATTAACATCTATTTGTCGTCTGTACCCTTAACAACTTTTTCCTGGGTCTTCGGATCCTGTCTGGCCCCTTGACTATTTTGTAGCTGTCTTTTAGCATTGGCGGTTGCTGAGGGAAAATCTATAGCCGGTATTTCTTTCCCTTATAGGTAGGTGACTTCCCAGAGGATTTTTTATCTTGGAACTCTAGGAATCTTATTAAGATATGTCTTAGTAACCCTGATATGAAAGGTTTTTATACCCCAGATTTTAGCTTATTTATAATCACTGACATGACAAGTATGTTTGTGTTACTATTTTTATTATTATGCGCTTTTTCTACTTTCAAAGCTTTCTTTGCTATATCATCTTTTGCTTTATATTTTGTGTTTCTTCTAATCTGAGTGGCGCACGTCTTTTTGTTCTCGTGGTTATTTTTATGACTAACTTAGACAGTATCTGTGAATTCTGTACCATAAACAATGATGAATTTAACCTACAAGGGGAGGATACAAAAAAATGTGGAATTATCTTCCAAGGGCAGGCCTTGGTAGTACAGGGTCCCCCGCTATAGGAGGGTTCTAGAAACCCATCAGCATCAGTGTACCAGCTGGCATTGTGGTAAGAGCCTGCATTTGGGTTCAGTGAAGTTTCTTTTTGAAGACTCTTTCAATGTGTTTGCCCATTTCGTGATGGGCTATTTATGAGCACACCTGCCCACCAGGCTGAGTGTTCAGCAGTTTTTGACCAAAAATGGCATGACCTCCATGCCCCACCCTCCCTATTCACCTGTTCTCACCCCAGGCAACCTTTTCTTGGTTCCCCAGATGAAAAAAGTCCTCCAAGGGAAATGGTTTGCCAATGTGGAAGAGGTGAAACAAAAAATGTCAGAAGCGCTAAAAGGCATCAAAATCAATGAGTTCAAAAGCTGTTTTGAGCAGCGGAAAAAACCTCTCAATAGGTGGATTGCATCCAATGGAGAGGACTTTAAAGGCGACAGGAGGTTAAACACGTAAGAATAAATGCACAATTTTCTATAAATAAATTCCATTCTCGGGGGTCCCCCCATAGGTTTTCTCTTCCTCCTCCCTTCTTTAGTTCCATCATCCAATTTTAGTCAAACATTTAAGTTTACTTAATAAATACCTTTGTAATGTTCATTTATGTGATAAGTTAATGTCTACTATTTCCTTTCATGTTTTCTGGTGAAATCATATTTGACATCTTCCTGTATTCTCACCACCTTTTCTGTGAGCTCTTGTACTTCTGCTTTACTTCCCGCTCCATAGAGGTGATAGGAAACTTAAATTTATTTCATTTGTGGTAGTAAAATTAGTTGTGATCTTTACTTGTTTGATAGTAACACTTTTTTCTAAAGATGTGTCTTTTTCTGTCATTATCTAACAACTACGGGCAGGAAGTCTGTGTTGGCAGGTTTCCTGTTCCAGGTGTGCCCGAATAGTGTGTGTGTGAAGACAGATAACGGTAGGGTGTTTTGCAATGCAGAGACGTCTTCCTCCTCCACTACCACAAACACAGACAGTTTCCTGCAAGCGTGGCTCACTCATGCGATTCTTCATTTAACCTCATCCTCTGTTTCCTGACAGGAATCTAGGCCTGGGGAGTTCTGGAAACTGTTGAGATTTAGATTTTTCTCCTGAGGGTATGCTCTCACCTCCCAGGGGTCACTTGCTTCTGGCTTTCTCTGAGTTCTTTGGCCCAGGATTTCTGGTTGCTTCAGGGGCAACCCCTGGCTTGGACCCATTGCTCTTGGCAGCCCTCTGTCAGGGTGCAGTTTGAGATTTTTGGTTGTCTTTTAGTTTTGCTGAACATGAAGAACGTGTCTGTATTTTTCATTAACCTTTTTGCTTTTGCAGACTTTCTAGGAAACAAAGGTGGAAATGTTGGCTTTGCTTACTCTGAAATGTGAACATGTGTGAGTGAAATGGTAAATGTGAAAGTGAACTAGGGTGATGGGGCAGGAACATAAAAACCAGGAAAGCGCACACACACACACACATTCCATCTTCAGGTTAACCGTTACTAACGACCTGATTGCCTAAGGTCGAGAAAAATCCTAGTGGGAGAAAAACTGAAGTACCCAGCCTACTGAGAGAAAGGCAGCCCTTACCAAGTCCGTACCTGTTCTACAAAGACAGGCAGGAAGATGAGTGTGATCACAAGACCAAGACTGGGAAAAAGAGGTCTTTTCTGTGGAAAAAGGCACGTCCCATCACCAACCTTAAGGGTGGGATCTGATCTCCCTTATTGATAGGTACAATGTCAGAGTGAGTTGGCAGAACACATTGGAATTAAAATAAGAGTTTTGGTTCTCACCTATTTTATTGCTTCTACTTTAATGCAGCTATATGCAGATCCACACAGAATTTTGCCTAGCTGTACAAATGTCATCATTTTCTTTATAGCGGTATCCTTTTTCTCTTTTTATCAATAGTTATTTTCCCCTTTCTTTAAAGGGCCACACCACCCCAGCCCTGCCACATGCCCCAGATAATTCATGCTGCCAACCTTTTTTGTCTTTCATATTTTTCTCCTTACTTGTGTAATCATTTTCAGACACAAACATATAGATACATACCTTTTTTTTTTGGTCATTATTTACTCTACAAAAACAAAATTATATTAAGGATTTTTTTCTGTCTAGCATTTCTCACTCAACATTACCCTGTGCTAATTCCTCAAAATAGGCTTGAGTAGCTTTAATTTGTCTTTTTTAATGTCTGTATAAGATTTCATGGTATAATTATGGACCATAATTTATCCAACCATCCCATTATTGATGGGCATTTGCATAATTTCCAGTTTTTTCCACCACAAACAATGTTGCATAAAACATCTTTACATATATTTTATGTACTGGTGCTTTTGTTTCCACATGACAGATTCCTGCAATTTGTAATTGCTGAGTCCAAGGAAATACATATTTTTCCATCTTAATAGAAAATGCCAAATGGCTTTCCGAAAAGGCAGAAATACCTCATATATCTACCAGCGATGTATGAAAAATCCCTTTTTCTCTACACGCCCTCAATGAATATTTAAATTGGTTAGTTCTGATTTATGTTATTTTCCTTATCAGTCTTGAGATAACTTCCTCCTTTTTGGCAAAGTGATGTCCTGAAAGACAGGGGCAGAGAGAGATTAAGAAAAAGCCGTGGTGTCAGATTGTCTTCCACATCAGCTTCGGGAGTGTTTGCTCAGCAAATACTTTTCAGGCACTTACTCCGCGTGCAAAAAACTGTACGAGGCACTCGTCACGTTTTTAAATAGAAAAACAAGCTCATAGAAGCATGCAGCCCACATATAAATAAATTGAAGCAAAATGTCTCCATTTAGAAAGACCTGGGATCTGCTTTCTGTTCATACATGACTTCTGAAACCTACTTTTCCTCATCGATACAATGGTGTTGATGATGCTCCCCACCTGTTGAGACTGTTTTGGAGACGAGGAGCGATGACGTATGTAAGCTACTTAGCACGACGTTTGGCACAGAGCAAGCACTCAATACACACAGAGGTTGTATTATTACTATCATTAGTGTTACTATTATCATTGTTATTATTAAAGATGTATGAAGAAAAGTAATGTATAATATTTGACAGGTGGGTTGGGGCCAAATGGGGGAGACCTTGATTATTCCATTAAGAAATTTCATCTTTAGATTATGGGTTCTCAAGAAAGAGAGTGATGTGATGAAAATGGTATTCAAGGATGATTTCCTGGGCAGTCATTAATCTGTGGATAAATTAGTGATGAAGAAGCTAACAGCAAAAAGAGAGTAGGAGGCATGTCAGTTAGATGCTGCTACTATAAAACAAAACTGATATTTGAAGTATTATTTTTTAAATGCCACAGCACTGGCACTCAGTCATCAGAAGGGATCCTGGTTGTAACAACTCGTACCGCTATAAGCATGCATCAAACCTGGTATCAGCCCTGCTCCTAAGTGAGAGAGCGCCTTCCAGAAAATGATTGTTTATAACTCACATAAAAAGAAATCTGGAGGAAGATGGTCCTGGAGTTGGTTAACAGTGCAACCTACCAGGAGCTGGCATGGTCCACCCATATCATTCAGAACTCAACTTTCCGGTGCCCCCTGACAAAGGCTTCCTTTGGCCGGTGTCTGCAGCTCTCTGTCTGCAGGCTCTCCCTGGTCGCAGGAGTGTTCTCTTCCCCCGGGTAGGACCAGCTAGAAGAACTAGGGAGGCAACACCCTGAGACCAGTGCTCAGACAATGCCTCATGGGAGCAGATGGGTAAACACTCAGGTTTGCTGACCTACTGGGTGCAGCAGCTGGGAAGCACATGCGGCACATTGTCCCGGAGGTCCCCAGCAAGACTGAGGCCCAGGTGCCCGCAGCAGTAACCTGCTCATCAGCACACACTCTGTTGACTTCCTTCCTTTCCCCATCACTTCCCCACTTTCCTAATGATGTTTCCTAAGACTGCTCCCCAAGTAAACATCTTGAACTTAAATATGTTTCTCAAGAATGGCTTCTTGAAGAGGCAAACTATATAGACTTTCATCCTGGGGTGGGTCCCATAAGACGGGGTCTCCAGACAATCTTCTCACTTTACGAAAGGAAAAACATATGTACTTTCAGAAGGTTCACACCTTCTTGCATTTCACTGGCCACAATGGGGTCACGTGTCCATGCCTAACCATAAAGTAATCACAAAGGAGAATGAGATTAACACAGTGCATTTAAGCCAAACAAGACTCACGTCCTGGGCTACCATAACAGCAGACACGCGAATAAAGCTGGAGTTACATTACCAAGGAAGAACTAAGAATGACTCCTGAGAAAGCTCCAACAGCCTTTCCTGGAAAAGGCTTCTGTGAGCATTTGGGCGTGAGACAATGGGACCTGCTACCAGGGGGTTGGCAGTGAAAATCTTCCTCAAAATCCTGGACTGGATTCATCGAGGGAATTCTGAACCTTCCATCTTTAAAAAAAAAAAAAATAGGAGCTTTAATATTCAACTCTGTGATGAACCTGCCATGAATGTGATCTGCACATTTTGTACATGAAATGGTCTTACTCCATCTTAATTGCCCACAACAGAAATAACATTTTTCATAATGATGGGGTATTCGCATCGCTCTTTCCCTTCTTTTATCTGAGTGCTCAGAGATACATTAGAACCAGTTAGGAGCAGAACTGTCATGGACATCCCTGATTAGACTGGGAAGTATAAAGTATCCCCACAAACTTCCACATTGATAATGTAGACATAGAATGGCTGCCTAAAAATCATTTATTAATATTCAATCTGTGTGGCCATGATAGGTAACGACTGATGACTCAAGCCACAAAGGGTCTTGAGAGACAGAATCTATTCCTATTTTGTACAAATGTCTAATGAAAAGACCAAAGCTTCCTCTCTTGACAGCCAGGAGCTGGCTCTGGGCAGGCCTTTGACTCAGTGGAGGACCTTAGCTGCCATTTTTCTTACTTAACTTTTCCTAAATCCCAGGCAACTGCACACTTCATTGAGATTATTTCCCACAGGTGAGACCCCTCTGAGGAGGTCACAGAGCAGAATCCCCCCTGGGATGGGCCTGTCAAATATTTCACAGCAGACAGGGGCAGGGAGAAGAGTGAGTGCGTGGAATGCAGAGCTGACTCCACACTGAGCATGTCAGTATGTCCTGAGCTCAGCTGCGAATGCCGCCAGAGGTGTGAGAGGCAGAAAGTGACAGAATTCACCTTCAGCCTGTGCTCTTTTATATTGGTTGGCACGGAAATAAATTGGTTTCACTTTTTATTTCCTCTTTAAAAGTCCTTAAATTCTAACAAGCTAATGGAGCCAATTCCTTTTGTCACCCCAATCCAAATCCATTAACACCCACCCGGCACTTCATCATAACCTCGCGCCCCTTTTCAAGCCACGCAATCATTCATGTTCAGTTTGTCCTGCAGGAGGAAAAACCCAAAGGTGTCTGATAATTCCTGGTTCAGGCAGAGATTCGGTGAGAGGGTGTCAGTCAGTTCAGAGCTCTGCAGAGATGGTCTGCTTGTCAATCTTGACCTTGCTGCAGCCAGAAAGACAGGCCATTGGTAGGAATCCACCACCTTTCGGCCTTCATAATAGTGGGAGCTGCAGAAGGGGGAGAGGAAGGAATGGGGGGCAGGTGGAAGAGGGGGAGCTGGGGAGGGGGCTCAGTCAACCTCATCATTAGAAATAAACGCTGCAGGCATTCCACAGAGGTGAAAAAAACAACTGAAGCTTCCAGCTTCCACCTCACAGAAGAATCAGCTATTGCACAGTGAAAGACTTGAAGGATTTTGAAGCTTTTCTCTGAGTTCTGCTTTCCCTACATTTGGTATTTTTATCTCCTGTTTTTGTATGGTTTTACAGGAAAGCTCAATATAGAAGGCACCTGTGGCTCTGAATGGGAGAAATGGGAGAAAGCAGAACAGAAGGAGGGAGTCTCACCCACAGCTGGTTTCAGGAGGAACAGAGAAACCAGGGAACCGAATGAGTGGTGGCAGCTACGAGGAGAGAGGCTGACAAATGGAGGCTCTGAGGTGCGTGTGGGAAAGAAAACCAGCAAGGGGAAGAAGGCGTCCTTGACCTCAGAAAAGTCTGTGGACATCACACCAAAAAGCCAGAATTCTAGGAAGCACTGTGTCAACAGGGGCTGCGTGAGTCTTTAAGTCTCAATCCACACCGTTCAATATGTCACCCACTCTCGACTGAGCACTTAAAATGTGGCTGGTGGAAATTTAAAGACATACATGATTTTGAAAACTTCACACTAAAGAAAGAATATTAGATATGCATTAGTTACTTTTATATTGCATGTTGAAATAAAAATGACTTTGCATATATTGGGATAAGCAAAATATATTATTAAAATTAATTTCTCCTATGTCTTATCAATTTTAATGTGGCTACTACAAACTTCCAAGTTACATGCGTGACTTGCATTACATACCTATAACACATTGCTTGTCTAGGCAAAGAGATGCAGAATTTCAAAGCTCCAAGTCGATGAGCTCATCATACTGAAACTTTGCCGCCCCCGCTCCGGGCCCCTGAGCTTCATGCTTTCCTGAGAAACACTGAAACCAGCCTCAGCAGAGCAGTGAGGAACGACAGTTCAGGCCCTGACACTGCCAACCGGCCTACAGAACAAGCAGGGCTTTCATTTAATGCGGTGACATTTCCTCTTGCCTCTAAAAGGAAACAACTTTGGGGGAAGCTGAAGTCATAGGAAACAGGAAACTGGAAAAAGGTGTCAATTCCCTTCTCTGCCCCAATTGTTTTTCCTTTTGTGTTAGCTCTGCTTTGTCATGAAAATCTGCATCTTCTTGCTGACCTGACACCGACCAGGCAGTCTATTTCACTCAGCGGAGCCACCGGATGTGCCCGGCGCTCTCCCTTTTGCTTCAAGAGACAAAGCTCAAAATCATTTCATTACTCACTGTCAGGAGGCAATTTGAATAATCTGGAAACAAACTTTGTTCTATTTGCTCAAGCACTGAGGCTTTTCTTTAACCTACTGACTTCTTACTGGAATTTGCAGAACATTTTGTGAATTCTGGCTGATTGGTAGGTTTTGATTTCAGAAAGTCTTTTCCTCCAGTGTTTTAAGGGAATTCATTCACTTGATTAACAAAAATGAATGACTCATGCAGCGGTATTTATGAGACACCTTGCCCTCAATGAACTCCCAGATAACTGAGGGAGATAGGCTTACTTTTTTAAAAAATTGCAGACACCAAGGCAGAACGCGTGACAGAATACAGAGGCACGTAAAGGAGGCAGTCATCAGTTTTTCCTGTGGCGAGTTCAGGAAAGGCTCTAAGGGCCTTTGAGTTCAGACCGCCCCATCAACTTCCCCCTCCCCCCCACACACACACACACTCCTGTCCCCAAGGCTGAGGTCTAAACCAGCCTATGTAGATGCCTCCAGACACCTCCACTTGCATGCCTCAGGGACTAAGTAAAGCCACACTGGCAGATCACTGCACCGGTCCGGAAAGCTAAGACAACAAGGCAAACGGAATGATGCCAAGTGTTGGAGCGGCCATGAAGCAACTGGAATGCACACGCACTGCTGCTGAGCATGTAAACTGGTACAAAATGGCTGGAAAACTGCTTGGCAGTATCTATTAAAGCTGAATATAGTCATACCCTACGCCTGAGATCCTAACCCTTAGGTAGACACACACGCACACGCACACACACACCAGAAACCTATACATACACACATGAACCTAAAGATACATATAAGATTGTTGCTAGCAGCACTATTCATAAGTAGGTCCAAACTGGAAATGAACCAAATGCCCACTGATGGTTGATAAATAAATTCTGGTATAGTCACATAATATTATTCAACAGCAATGAAAACTATTTCCATCACTGAAAAAAATATGGTGGAATCGCAAGATCACACTGTTGAGCAAAAGACAACAAAGGAGAGCTCGCTGTGTGGTTTGTTTAGACCATGTTCGAAAGCAGGAGACCCTACTGAGTGCTATCAAATGCCAGGTCAGAGGCGCCCTCGGCAGAAGGAGGGCCATTCCAACTTGAAGAAGGGTAACAGGATGCTCCGGGCTGCTGGCTGTGTGCTGCTTTCTGACTCGAGTGTTGGTTACAGTTGTATTGTGAGAAAATTCATAAAAATTATATTACGGTTTGTGTACCTCTCTGTATGTATCTTAAACTTCAATAAATTTTTTAAAAGAATTCAAACTCCCATCTACAGCCTACAAGGCCCCACGCTCACACCAACCTCAGCCTGCGCTCCTTTCCCCTGGCTTTGCTGCCCAGCCCAGTGCCTTTTTTTAGCTTCTCAAATGCACCAAGTCCATGGCCACCTCAGGACACTTGCTGATTTTGTTCCCTCATTCTCAATGCTCTCCCCACACCCTTCACCTAGCTAGCTGCGATTCTCCTTGACACCTAAGCTAAGATGTCTCCTCTTCTTGGGTACCACACACAAAGTAGGTTTCCATCCATTATTTTCTACCTCAAGCCCCGGTTTTCTTCCTTCACAGCACCTATCACAACTTCCATTGTTTTATTTGTCTGTGCAATTTTGGCAAGTATTCTTTCTGGTTAGAGTGCTGGCTTCACAAGGGAGTAGACCCTGCACCATAGTACCTCAGAACCAGGGTAACCAACTCATCCTGGTTTCCCTAGAACTGTCCTGGTTTTACAACTTAAAGACCCGTATCCTGGGACACCCCTCAGTCCTGGGAAAAATGGTATGATTGGTCACCTTAGTCAGAATGCATCCTGCTGCCACTAGGTACTAAACAATTAATTTAGAACAAACAAACAAATTTAACAGAGTGTTGTTCAGGTGAACAAAAGAAAAAAAGAGTAGCTAAACAACACTGACTTTCCAAAACCAACACAGACAGAAAGGAACAGAGGTCAGGACGGAGGGCCTGCACCCAGCAGGGCCTTTGGAATGTGTTGACTAGATTTGCTCCTATGCTGGTGCAATTCGATAACGTGTCGTGCTTTCAAAGTTGCTGCTGTGGTTGGTGGGTTGGTAATTCTCCTCAAGGCGGTTTTTCCTTCATGGAAATCAACCTGCCAAAAGATGAAGTAACAGGCAACTGCCTGCAAACACACTGGTCAAAACATTTCTTTAAACGATCGTGCTATGCCAGCATCCTCAGGAAACAGAAGCCCTTCGGAAAACTCACCCTTACTCCGCCAGGCAGAACGACTTTGCAGCCTCCCGAAGCACCAGGGATAATGTCCATCTCCCTCTCGTGTGTCCCTTTTGGATTCTAGTTTCCTCAGCAGACAAAAGCGAGTTTCTGAAATTGAAATGATGACCTAAGCGTGTGGTTCTTCAGCTTTCACTCAGCCCCTCCCTTTTAAGCCACCAAAAACTGTGTCATGGCTTCCCATTAGCAGACCTGCTTCTTGACCTGGCATTCTGTACTGCCTGTGACTACGAGGGGATTAGCAAGCTGAATGCAGCTGAAATGGAAGAGCAGCAATTTTCGTGGCTGGGAGTTGTAAGTCAATCCAATAGGAAATCACAGGGTACCAATTAAAGGTACAGTCCATCCCCACACATCTAATTTGGACGTAGCCACGTGACTTACTTTAGCTACGGGAATGTGAGAGGTTTGGTAATAGTTCCAAGCACAGATCTTAGGAAGCATCACGTTATTTCTCCTCATGCTGTTGCTAACAAGCAATCACAATTAGAAAAACATGTATCAGGTAGTTCACTGACCCAAAAAGAATGAAATATAGAGAATACCTGGACCCAACCCACCACTTCATGCCAAGCTCACTTGAGCAAAGCTAGGCCAGCCAACCCTCAACCAATGCACAGACGCATGAGCGAGAATATGGGACTGTTGTTGTCAGCCGCTGAGTTGGGCTGGGCTTTTAGGCAGCATTGGTGTGGTAAGAGAAAATTAATACAACGAAAATGAGCCTACCTATAAGTCGGTGCTGTCCTAAACCTCGTAACGAAAGTCAAGTTTACCATACCCTTCCACAAGGTCAGTAGTTACTTTCGGCAAAGTCATCTAGAACCAGTAAAAATTTATTGATCGTCCGATATACATCAAGGTCTGAAAGCACAGAGGTGAACACAATACAGTCTCTCATCCTGAAATCGCTTATGTTCTGAATGGGATACAGACACCTAAAACTCACTCTACCATAACTTGGTAAGTGATAAGATTATAACATGCACACTGTTCAGAAATATATCAAAACCTAAAACTCAGGTATTGTCAACAAAAAGTTGAAATGTCTAACATAGGTGGGCCCTGGGTGACTCTGATTGACCCAAGGCTTTTGCTTACAAGACCAGAAAGTCTCTACTACCGTCTCAGCTCACCAGTTGGGATGCTGACTGGCTCATAACAAGGGTAAAGGTGGAGGAGGAACGGAAGAAGAAACTACGTATTCAGACATCACCAGCAGATTCCCAGACGTATTGTAACCTACAAGTCCATCAGTTATATAAACTCCTGGCAAGTTCAAAGAAAACAATAAACAAACAACAGGTCATCATATAACAGCAAAGCAAGTCAGGGCAAAGGGCTGCCAGTGTCAGGAAATGCTGACCCAATCTGAGGCAGAAAATACCAGGAGAGATTAAGACTGCTATTGGTGTTAAACCTTCAGGCGGTGCATTCCCTCTGATAGCCACAGTACCGAGAAAGGCAGCAATCGAAACCAGTAACCCCACGGCCCTTTCAACCACGGCTCTCTCTCCCCAGAATGTATTGTGGACACCTATTTGTGGGCTTAGAAGTCTGGAGTTTGTGTTACAGCTTGTGAAACATTAGAATGGGCTCTTGAAAAAAAAAAAAAAAAAAAAAAACACAGAAGCTACATCTGAGTGATTCAGAAACTCTCCATGAGACCTTCCTTTGAGAGAAAGCAATTTGATCAGATCCAGGTAAGTCTCTATCCCAGGGGACAAAGAGAATGATTAAGGTTATGCTGGTCTGTCCAAAACCCAGATAAATGATCATATTTGCAGATCTCAGTTTTAGGAACTAAAAAAATTAATAAAATGCATACTGTAATACATTCCCACTGTGATGGTAAGTGATAGTGCCACTGTCCAAGACAGGCCATTTGCCATGGAAAGAAGACCTTGCACGCATCAAGAGGATGGAGAGCCCAGGGATGAGGCAGTGAGGCAGGCATGGGGCCATTACCTATCAGAAAGGGTGCATTTCTGACCAGCCTAGTCAAGAGACATGGAAGCCCAGTCCCTTCAGTCCTAAAACAATTGCTGAGTGATATTTTGGGCACTGTCCACATAGACCAAGAGAAAGTGACTGTCTCCTGACACTGGAGATCCATTTGTCCTCTGATCAGAAAGAAAAGGAGAAGAGTTGGTTTATAGCCAACTTGTAGGACTCCAAAAAGCAGTGACCTGTGCCTTTGTTTAATATGGTTCTCTTCTTTTTTAACAGATACAGATTGAGGTATTCTTTACCTACATCAACTTCACCTGTTTTAAGTAAACAACTCAGTGATACATTAGTAAATTCACGGACTGGTGCAACCATCACCAGAATGCAGTATCAGAACACTTCCATCCCCCCATTAAAATCTCTCCTATCCACTGTGGTCACTCCTTGTTTCCCCGGCCCTAGGCAACCACTATTCAACTTTCTGTCTGAATAGATTGACTTTTGGGGGACATTTCATGTAAATATAATCATATAACATGCGGCCGTTTGCATCTGATTCACATAGCATGTTTTTGAGGTTCATACATGTTTTAGCACGTATTGATTTATTTTGTTTTCAAGAAAATTATTTTCCCTTACCAACTTCACTCCTAACAAAAATAGAATTAACATAAGAACATTACACATAATGTATAGCTTTAGTTCCTTCAGCAATCAGGCCCAGGGAGGCTGGTGCCTGCAAGAAATGGAAATAAATACTGATTGAAGTGAGAACAAGGTTTATTTTCCACCTGCCATATCCCTTAGCGCACTGGCCAAGAGAACCCAAATCTTTAGTTACAACAGAGAGTATCATGAGTTTTCATTATTACTTAGGAAAACGGTGACCTTACAAAATTCCTGTCAACAGATGAAGTGTTTTTCAGGCTACTTTGACCTTAATATCCTCTTTCTGTTTCAATCTCTCTGTGCGTCTCTTTGTGTATCTCTATTTCCTCTCTATCTCTCTCCACCTTTTTCTGTTACACACTCTCTTTCTTCCTCCTTCCTTTCCTCCCTCCTTCCCTCCCTGTGTGTGTGTACATACATCCTGCCTCTTTTGGGTAGTCTACAACTTGATCACTGAGGCCCCTAGAACTTTCGCAATGGATTAGGATCTTATTTAATAGGACTTGATTGGCCAACACTAGAAAAATTATCTACCTACATAAAAGACTGTAAAATTCAACCATTAAAGTCACAATTTGTAAACAGATACCCATAGATAAGGAACAACTGATATCAACATGTGTATTTGGCAAATATTTAAGTATTTCAGGTGTGCAATCCAGGAAGGAAAGCATGTTTTTTTATATACTTGCTGTATTATTTCCATCGATGAGACTAGATCATCAAATCAACTCATAATTTAAGGGAGTGGAACCAGGTGGGGGCGCGGGTGTAGGGAATTCATTTATAAAATGAAAGAAAGAACAACTTAAGCCCTGGTACACAGAATAGAACTTTGAGTGTGTAATCAGCCAGAAGAATTGGCCAACCTACTTGGGAACTGTGAACAATCTTGTCAATCAGCTGTGCCCTCCCCAAGCTAGGAACCTCAGTCCACATTGCTGCTGCTATTCATGCCCAACGGACACATTCGGATTTGCATGGCTATTTCAGACTCCATACTCAATGGCCCACCCATCTTGCAGTAGGACACTGAGGCCACCTGACATCAGTATTGTCAGCTGAGAGACGACGCCAAGCTAACACCGCCACACAGAGGCCATGACTTGTGCCAGGCCTAATTCTGTAAGCCACACCAGGGGGAAGTGACCTGGTCGCGCTTGGGCAGCATGGCTGAGTCTGAAACAACGCAGAGAAAGGGAAAGCAAGGTTTAAACTGAACAGAATTGAGTTGAACTGAGAAAAAGAGAAGACAGAACCTTGTAACTGTAATAAAGCCTGTCAATTCAAAGCCAGGAAATAGTGGATGGGAGAAGATGGGAACATAACAAAGCATCCAAATCCATCTGAATTACCCAGGCTCGTGTGGCACAAAACAGGTTGTGCACCACAAGGGGATGCTAAGGATCCCCAAGCCACTTGTCCCTCCATTCCTACAGCCAAGGCTTTCAGGTAAAGCAAGGGCCACTGGAATTACCCGGCATTTTAAAAGTGGGGTCTCCGTGGAAGGGCGGAGTTAATCCGACCCCTTGGTGCATGAACATGAACATGGTCAGTGTCTACACGGCCCTTCTCTCGTTTCACTTATTTACTTATTCTCTTTTTTATTGCCTTTCTGTCTCCTGGATTGGCTCTCACCCAGCGACTATGCATGATAACCTGTGACTCTTGGTCCCTGACTAAGGTCGTAATGGATAAAAGATTGAGTTTTTCCCCCGAAAAGCATCCTCTCTAAAAAGCTGTGTAGTCTCTAGAGTCAAACTGTAATAGCCAAATATGTATCTTTCAGTCCCTGTTATTCTTTTACAAATCTGATTCCATACCTGTGTATATTGAACAGCATGTGTGTATATTGTGAATATTTTACTTTCTTTTATATATACATATATTAATAAAATTGGCGACTATTGTTGAGTTCTCACTATGAGTCAAGCACTAGGCTTAGTGCTTAACATTTATAATTGCCACTCAACACTTAAAATCCACCCATATAATAATTATAATCCCCACAGCCACTCTCTGGGGAATTATTATTATTATTCCCAATTTTTAGCTGAGAGACTTGAGTGGCAGAAGATTAAGTAACCTGCCCAGAGTTGCAAATGAGTGGGTGTAAAGCTCAGATCCAGATATATCTGGTGACCAGCATTTATCCATCATCACAGTACAGTCCTCCATCCTTATATATGTGTGGATGTGGTTTTTTGCTTGTTTTTCACTGTTTCGTTGCTCTTATCATCCACCTTAGGATACAAAAGTTCAAAAGGCAGTAACTACTTTCCATTTGCTTTTGTATCTCATGTCTCAGTTTAAATGCATATGGAATTATAAATCCAGTGCACAAAAGCATGCCAACAGGATACAATGCTTTGTGTGAACACCGAAGGAAATCCTCTGTACACAAATACAATGCATAAGAAGTTAAGTGAAACACGGGAGAATGTAGAAGGATAAAGACGAATGGAGGTTTGGAGTCTGGGTGCCACAGCATCTTCTGAAGAGGAAACACAGGGCGGAAGAGAACTCTTATCTCCAGGAAGGCCAAGCGGCCGTTGTACTACCTCTTGTGGTTTCCTTATATGCTATTCACATCTTTGTAAATTCTTCTCCACATACCAGGTTGAGTGTGTCATCTGTTTCCTGCCAGGTCTCCCACTGATCCAGTTGTGTGACAGGTGTTGACAAGAAGATAAGAGACTGGGGCATCCAGAAGTAGCAAAGAGGAGGTAAGGATGGAAGCAAGAGAATCTCTGGGATAATCTGCTGATTCAGGTAATGACAGGAGATGAACACCTCAGTAGTACTTCTGTGGACAGGTGAGATCAAGGACTACTCCCCGCCCCCACAGATTTGCTGACATGTGTCTAAGGGTACATTCCCTCAGAAGTAGGTCCTGTGGGTACAAACAGTTAACTTGAGAGCTAATCCTTAAAAATATCAGCAAAGGAAGGCAAAGTGAGCCAGGGGAGGGAAGGCAGGCAATAAAGGGCTACCACCTTCTGTATTTGTATCTGACTCTGTTGAAGGATGCTCCCACAGTATGTGAATGCCTCGGTCCAGGACGGAGTGTGCTATGCAGAGAGAAGCCCCAGCCATCAGAGCAAGCACCCAGGCAGAGAGATGGAGGGGCTGGCCGCGGAATCTGTGGGTGTGTGCTGTTATGGTAAAGCCCAGTGTGGTGTGGTTAGGGCATAAACAGCATATTTGCAACACCAAAGAAAGTCGACTGTCTCTAAATTGACTGAGATTGATTTTAAGTGGAAAGTGGCTCAAACGAGAAATTAATTTGATTTATAGACAAAGGAAAATGAATTTCTCTTGCATCTGAGTTTACAGATGGAGATCCATATTCGCTCAGTTGCAGAAAACAGAAGCTTACTGAAGCGAACACAGGCATAAAGGAGAATTAATTACAGGTACATCAGGATCATTCATAAAACCCAAAGGCTGGAGTCTGAACTGCATGGGAGGCTGACTGGAAACTGGAACTGCATCAGGGCAGAAAAGGCAGCCCCAGCTTTGGCCATGCTTTCGCTCACTGCCTCTGCTGCCTCATACCTCCTCCTTCCTTCTCCCCTCCTCCGCTCCAGGTTTCTCTACTGCTTGCATTTGACCTCTCCACTGCCAAAAGGCCACTACGTCCTTGTTAGGCAAAATGTTTAAAGGACCCCCAAGATTCCCCACTCCCTGGTGTACATTCCTGCATAATCTCCAGGATTATTAACATGATGGATTTCAATCCATTGATTCAGTGTACAGTATATGGTACAGCCAACTTTAAGAAAAGGGGATCTGTTTCTGTTTTCAGTTTACTTGTGTTATTCACTTTTCCCTGTGAAACTCTAATTTCTTTACCTGCCATCTTCTTTGTAGCTCTCCTACACAGAAAAGAATAGGCAATGGTGTGTTAGTAAAAAAAAAAAAAAAAATAGGGGAGACCCAAGATGGCAGAGGAAGTTATACGAACCTCCTCCCAGGACCAATCTGGAATTACAATTAAATTGTAGAGAAATCATCCTGAATAACCAACCAAACACAAGCTGGAGAGAAGCCTTATAACCATGGACAGATGGAAGAAACCATTTCACCACAACGTGACTAGTAGGGAGTGTGGAGGAGGTGAGAGTGCTGGCTGGGTTCCCACGGATGGCACCTCAAGTTCCTGAGGGATATTTCAGCAGCCAGGGGGTTCTCCCTGAGAAGTGTGGGGTCTAAACCCCAAGCTGGGTTCCCTAGCCTACAGCACCAGAGCTGGGAAGGGAATCAGATAACATCCAGCTGTGAAAAGCAGCAGGGTTTCTGTCTATCAGGGAGAGATTACTACAGAGGCAGAAAGCCTCTTAAACGGGCAACACATAAAATTTTGTGTGCAGCCACTTAGGCTGGGTTCTGGCAGAGGGAGAGCAGAGTGGACTAGAGACACATAAGGAGAGGCTGGGGCTGGTGGCTCTGGGGAGAGAACTGAAGGAACAGCCACCAGGATCTCTGTGCTGAGTCATTCCCACACTGCGGAAGCTTTCCCCTCCCAGTAGCATCAACCTGAGGGGAAGCAATAGCCCTGCCCACAGGAATTACTCTCCCTACCCTGTGCAGCTTAAGCCTGGAGGCTGTATCACTGATTAAGTTTAACAACTATGGTAGATGTCTGGGAGTTTGGATGGTTTAGCTGACCCTCCCCTGGACCCGGTGCTGGTAAAGTGAGTCCTGGTGCACAGCCTGGTCCTTTCTGCACAAACCCAGGCCCAGCAGAGGAAGGCACCGCTGTGGATCGCTGATAGACCCACACGGCTTGCACAGGGCCAGTCACAAACAGCGTCTGACAAAGGGATGCACCAGAGTCTCCACTGTTTTAATTGCCAAATCTGTGATAATGTGTTATACAATAACAGCATGCTAGCATAACATCACTACTTCTACACCATCTCCCACTTCAAATACCCAGCTCCAACCAACTACAGACCCCAAGTCCTAAAACAATAGAGGGTTGGGACAAGGGTCCACCATGACCTAGACTGCAGTGCCTACTGAGCCCAGGCATGTTTCCCACTTCTCACTCAACAGTGGTTGTGGATATACAATGGCAGGCAAGAGGACAGAACAAAGCAGGCAACTGGCTGGCATGTTCTGCTACTTCCCTTCCAACTCAAATGTGGAGCATTCTATTAGCTCATGTCCTGCCTTGCATTATACACATTTTCTCTAGCACATCAAAGCTAAGAGGTAGCATGGTGCAGAAGACAAGCACTACCCTAGGAAACACAAAGACCTGGGTGCAAATCCCAGGTCTCTCCACTTACTTGCAACATGGTCATAGGCAAGCCACTCAACCACTCAGGAATTCTTCCCTCATTTGCAAAATGGCAATAATATAAATATTGTGCAGGGTTGTTGTGCAAATTAAATGAGATGAAGTAGGATCTTCATTAATAAATATCAATTCTCTTCTGCCATTTTTAGTCCACTTTCTATGTCTACCATAGCAGTCAGCACAATAGCATTAGCTCATTGCTGCATTAAATCAAGCAAATGAAATAATCCACACACTGACTGTCTGATTAATGGAAAGGAGTGGGGCAACCAACAGTAGGGAAGTTACCCAATTATCCCGTGCAGCCATGCTGTCAGCAGAGGACAGACCTAGTAGCAGGTGCCCCGGATGTGAGTGGGCAGAAAAGGTGATGATGAATAGCGTGATATAGCATCTAGCATTAACTGACAGCATCTCCTCCTGTATATCAGGCACTACGCGGAGGGCCCCCTTGTGTGCTTCATTTAAAGATTAACCAGGATCTTTCATCAGTGCAACTGATGCCCTGTTTTACACATGAGGGATAGAGGTTCAGAGAGATGAAACGACTTAGGCCAGCTAGGAAGTGGCAGGATCAAAATTCAACCTGGGTCTCTACGGCTCCAAAGTCCAAAGCTTTAAGCCACCCTACAGATGGTCATGAAGTGATGATCCTCCGTCAGAAATAGCATTCCAGTTGGTGGAAACACTTGCGGTACCCATGGAGCCTGAAATGGAGTGATAAGATATAATCCTTTCCACTGACTGCTAAGCTCTTTTCAAGTCTTTAAATTTCCAAGAATTTTTTTTTTATCAAAGGGCAACAAAAGAATAATGAATTTATGTCTGCCAAACTCAAAGTTGCTATTCAGAAGGGAGCCCAGAGCAACTCCATTGGTTAAGTTTTCCAAACAACTTCTGCTTGATTTTTAGTTGTTTAGAAAATAAGGACAAAATGAGACTATTGGTTCCTGACATTAGAAGCCAAGAGTCTCTCATTTTTGTGTTTCAGCAGGACAGAGGCCTCCCGAGCACCTAGGAAGTCTCTGCACTGCTTGCCGTCTCAGAAGAATACCCGGGTCACTCTTGACAAACGTTTCTTGCTCTTGGGAACGTGACATTCATATTCATTTAGTTATTCCACATCCAGACAGGGTGTGGGGTCCTCCTCTCCTGTCCACCATTTAAGTTTCAAAGTGCAAGAGAGCTAGCCCAGGCAGTTACAAAAAAACCAAGGCTCGCTTTGATAGTTTTAATAACCTTGTCCGTTCCCCATTTAAGAATCAAGCCTTTTTGAGTCGACTTGAAATTCACCTTGGCAAGGATTCCATCCTTGTTGGACACTTCCCCTGGCTTTTCAAACTCAGTGAAAGGAACTGAGACCTAGTGGGAAATGCCTGCCTGTTGTTGCTCTCTTTCTAGAGTCTGTATGAAATCTCCCACAGGGCTGTCCTGCCTCTGGGCTAATTGGGCTGTTTTATTATACAACAGTATCAGGAAAAACTAAGGGTGATTCTTTGTACCAGCCACAAAGGCCCTGTCTCTGAGAAGTTGGAGGACCTGTGGAAATCACACAATACACGGAGACCCGGAATATTATTTGCTTTCATATGCCTGGGGTGTGCTTTCAAACCCTATGCCCCACTGAATAAAATGCTCCTTATTCATGATACATTGACAGACAGCAAAATAAACAGACAGAGGAAGTGGCATATCCCCTTCCTCTACCCTCTTCCTGTCTACGTGGCAAACTTCTACTCAAATCTGCAAACTAGTCCACCCTAAATGTCACCCTTTCCTCCAGGAGGCCTTCACTGAGCTCAGCTTAGAAGGGTGCAATGCCCTCTCCCCTGTGCTCCTCGGCAGCAACACCAGTCATCACAGTGGGTCACCGGGGCTTGTTCAGTGGCCAGCACCCCCCAATAACCATGCCTGTGAGTGCAGGGTTAGACCACAGAAAAATCCTGTCACGTAGGAGAGTGCTATTCGGGGTGTGGTCCACAAACTAGGCACTACCAGCCCACGTACGGAAGTCAAGATCGATGTTTATAAAGCTCTGCAGTGATTTGACCATGCTGGAACATTTTACAAAAATATCAGTGCACAGCAGATTGGAAAACAATAAAAAAAAACTATTGCTTTTTTTTAAAAAATCTGAGTTTGGATAGCACTGGTATAGGAGACACACCGGAAGAAAGGAAGGGGAGAAAAGAAGAAAGAAAGAAGGGAAGAAGAAAGGGTGGGGGTAAGCAAGGAAAGATGAGTGGGAGGAAAGTAAATGAAAACTATAGACAGACTTTGTGTAATGATTTAAAATATACAAAGTATTTTTACACATACTATGTCACTGGGCCCTGACCTCAGTCATCCAAGGTCTTCCTTCTGTTACTCAAACACTCTAAGTATATGTTCATTTCTCTTTTTTGCCTGGGCTCCCTCCCCTCCACTGATTTTTTTTGTTTTGTTTTGTTTTTTAAGATTTGTATTTATTTATTTTTAGAGAGAGGGAAAGGGAAGGAGGAAGAGAGGGAGAGAAACATCGATGCATGAGAGAAACATCAATCAGCTGCCTCTCCCACACCCCCAACCTGGGTCCTGGCCTGCAGTCCAGGCATGTGGCCCTGACAGGGAATTGAACCAGCGACCTTTTGGTTTGAGGGATGATGCCCATCCAACTGAGCCACGCCAGTCAGGATGGTTTCTTCCTTTATTATGATCAGAGTTCATAGGTAATCTCCTCAGGGAGCCTTCTCTGGCCACCCCACTGAGAATGTTCTCCTCCCCTTCCCATGCCATCTCTCTCTATCTACAACCCTGTTTATTTTTCTTCCCTCTGTGATACTTCAAACAATACAGAACTATCTTATTCACGTATTGACATATTGTGTATGGTCAGTCTCCTCACTACAATGGCAGCTCCTTAAGAACAGGCATGCTGTCCATCACTGTTCACCCCACGACCCCCACAGCCAGGAGAGTGCCCAGCACAGGAATAAGTAAGTGAATGAATGACTGAACAAGTGAATGAGTGAATGATTAAGTGAGTGAATGAACACAGTATTCTTGTTTCCATTTAAAATGCAAACAAAAGAAGAGTTTGAGGACTTTGCTCAAAAGGACTTGAGGGTGTTTCACAAGGATGCACAGCAATTCCGCAGACCCAGGGCTCCAGGTGAGCCTCCTGCCTCCGAGAGCTGTGCTTCTGCCACCACAGAACATTGCCAGATGCCAAAGTTTCCGCGGAAAGATCACAGAGCCTGCAACACCCAATAAGAAAATTCCCATAAACTTGCACGTAGCTACAGTCGGCTTTCGCAGTTCCGAATAAGCACCGCTTTGAAATTAAAGAGAAAACAGAAAAAACCCAGGAGACTAAGTAAAAAGTCTGCCTCCATCTGAGGCAACGTCTAACCCCTCATTTACTCCCTTCTCCATCTGCCCCAAACGATTAATTTCTTCAACCCCCTCTTTATTACTATAAAAGGGTGGTATAAGCCAAGACTTTGAAACCAGGCACGCATGTGTTCAAATCTTGAATTTTCTCTTGCTTAGGCAAATTCCTACCTCTCCCTTGGGTTCTTTATCCACTTTTCAGAATATGCATGAGGATTAAAGGGATGGCATAGGCAAAGTAACCTCAGGAGCATTCAACCAAGATGATCCTCGCTCTTCTTCCTGCCGACATCTCGTTTAATATCAACTAGTTATTACTAGTGTCGCGGGGAGGGAGACTGAGCACAGAAAGAATGAAGATGTATATATAACCCACAGAACTTTTCAAGGTAGATTAAGGCTCTCTCCAGTTAGACTTGCCATGTGAGTCACGACTTCACATTTACCTTCCCAATTAAATAAAGTTTTAGCTGGTCTGTAGGCTCACGTGCAGTCTCACTACTAAGAAAATAAGCCTTCAAACGAGCCTCACATAGGGTAAAGAAGTAAATGGCTGCTTCCAAGGCCAAAACACCATCACTCAAGTTAATAATCTTAGTTTTTGAAAACTGAAGCCTTCACCTTATTTCAGCTTTTCTCCTCTGAAGCTCAACTAGTGGAAAGAATACAAACTTTGCAGACAGACAGACAAAGTTCAAATCCAGCCCTGCCATTTACTGGTGAATTACTACATATATCTAAGCCTCCGTCTTCAGAGCTGTAAAATGAGCATTATACTTCTTACCTCAATGTGTTCTTGGCAAGCCTAGAAATGATGCAGTGGTGGCTATGGAAGATGCACAATAAACAGGAGCTTTAATTTCTCTCCTCAAACACTTAGTCTAAGGAACAAGTAGAAATGTCTGCCCACAGAAGCCTGAAGGAAAGCCCCCGCACCACAGTGCCTGTAACACAGCATAGGAGGCACTCAATAACTATTTGATGAACGAATAAAATGGAAGGGTGGTTTGTTTGCAACTGTCAATGAACAAAAGGGTTCATATCCTAAAGTCTGGCTTGGTGTCTCAGAATTTCAATTCATGACATTAGCCCTAAGTTACAACAATTCACCAAGAATGAGGGCAGTTTAGTCTAAAAGTCTTTCCCATCGTTCAGCTCCTGTCTGGATTAAAGAGCGTGATTTAAGGCCAACTATAAACGGTGACAAGGCTCATGAGGTGTTCGATTGAAAGCACCAAAAGCGACGTTTCTATGGCCACCAAAGTGACTCTGTTCTCTCTGGGAGAGGAACGGATCTCCACGAAGGAAGATTCGAGGTGGCCACTCTCATCGCCATCGAGCCCTGATTTTAAACACAGTTACATTCAAATCAAAGGCATTCTCTGCACCTGGATGTTCACCTGGGCTCCAACTCTTCCCATCAAGAAAATGATGCATGAAACGCCATGCAGGAATTCGATAAGAGCAGGAAGAAAGAGGGTCATGCAAAGACTGGGAAGCCTGAGAGATATCCCTACCCTGGGGTTTGCAAAGCTACTCAAGTTCTGATCAAGCACTTGGTGGGAAAGATGTAGTTTTCTGTCAGACATCAAGTTTGGTTTGCAAAGCTATCAGTCACTGTGTGAACTACAAAGTCACCGCGTGAACTGGCCAGGTCCTAGGAGGATTTTTACAAAATGAAAATCCAGATAAAGACATGCCAGCAAGCCCAAGGAACGTTAAATTCTTAACAATACTGGTACACCAGCACTCCAAAGTCACATGAGGGTCCCTTCTCTCCTTGTGTCTCCCCCATCTCCAGCTCCTCCTCCCTCTGGTTTTCCCTTCTCTGCCTCTCCTTACCTCCTTTCCCTAGACCTGAGAGACTTACAGAATTGAAGGAACAGAGGAAAGCAATAAAGAACATACGCTTGTTAAAGAGAGCTTCTATGTATCAGACATCGAAACTTCCATACAACTCACATACATGAACTGGTTTTTCTTTCCTTTTATGAGAAAAGGATTAACACCTCATTGATAGGGTAGATGGATTTTTTAAAAGATTAATTTCAGAGAAAGACATAAGGTCAATGTAGACTCAACACCAATTTATCCATCTGTATCTAGTTATGTATCTATCCAGCTATCTAGTTTTCAACAAAAACTTTCAGAGCACTAGTACAGACCAGGCATTTCTCTCCTCTCTGCCCCAGAGCAGCTTCACTACAAATTCATGGTCTGCAGCCCCCACTGGGCCATCGGGGCACTTGCTGCCTTTCTACATTTCTGTGGTCAGCATGCTCTCTTACCACTCCAACAAGTGTCAGTCTTCATACTCATTGAAGCTCCTACCTTATCACCACCCTCTTTATTCAGAAAATCTCCTCACTCCCTCTTTATCAGAAAGAATAGAAGCCATCAGGCATGGACCTCATCAACCATCTACTTCCAAGCTCACCTGCCTAGGTCCCCACGCCACATATGTCACCTTTTCAGGACACCTACCCTGTAGGTCAACCTTTCTCTCTCCAGAGCTTCACCTTCTCCCTTCCTACCACTCCTTCTCCATCGGCATTCGACTATACATGAAGTTAATCCATCCTGAAAGCAGACAAGGAGAGAAACCAAGCTCCCCTCCATGGACTGGCCCTTCCAGATCTGTCTTCCTCTCTTTTCCACATCACATCCCAGCTCGTGGAAAGCAGAGCCCACACTCACTGCCCTACTCTCTCTTCTCCAATCAGTTAGGAATTTGGATTAAAGCAGACAGGGTCAGAGCCATCCTTCACCCAGCCGACTTCCATGGTCACGGGCATGGTACTTAACTTCTGTTTCCGTTTTCTCATGCAAAAAGAAGTTAATATTAATTCTAAGTATTTGGGTGTTTTAAATATAAAAGGTGGCAATGTGGGTAAAGAGCTTACCACAGTGCCTGGTGCATAGTAAGCTCTCAAAATGTAGCTATTAATTGTATACAATCCTTAAAACTTTGTAATCTTCTTCGTCTGCCATTTAACCACCATTCCTGTTTCCAAAAAACTTCTTACTGCTAAATTCAAAGATGATATTTCAGAATTATCTCATTTGATCTCTTTGGCGCAACTGATGATTCATTTGTTTATCAAACACACTCTGTCTACTTCTTCTTAATCTCCTTCCTCTAACATTGTAAAACTTGTAAATGTTCCTCAGGCTTCCATCCTCCACCCTGCCTGTTTTTCCCTGTCCTCTCACCCCCTTAGGGATTTCACATACGCCCATGTCCTCTACAGACTGACAACTTCCAAATCTTTATCTGCAGTCCAGAACTTTCTCCCAAGCTACAGACTCCACAATCCAATGGCCTACAGGCATCTTTACTAAGATGACTCACAGACATATCAAAACTGTCCCAAGTGGGACCTAATCATCTCCCACCTGTCTTCCTGTGTGAACCATCACTCATCCAGTTGACACTTCCAGAAACTTTCATGACACCTGTTCCTTCCCTCTCATCCACATCCAATCCCAATCTACTTCCAATATGCCTCAGTGCATCTGCGCGCACCATCCCTGCGGGGACACTGCCGCAGCCAGCACGCTAGTCTCCTGCCGGTGTCACCGTCACAGATTTCCGGTGCCAGTGTCTGGGTTCAGAACAAGCCACCTCAAGAAGCGCTTCTGTGGTGTGTGGATTATTTTGAACTAAAGGCAACCAAGCCCTGCAGGCTCAGGAGAAACTTCTGCTCTCTCCTTAACTATCTACAGAAATTTAAATTAGGAGCCTGGCCCATGACAGGAGTTATCACCAGCAATGACGTATCTATCTCAATGGCAGAGTGCACGAATTAATCACTGAGCATGTGTTCTCTCTGCAATTACCTTCGGAAGCCCTGGGGTGCATTACCTCATCACTAGCTCAGAATGCATTATGTACCTCAGTTTCCTTTTGTGCCTCTGCACCTCTCATGTGTGTGAGGTCTCTACGCTCTCATGCATGTGGAGTTCCCACACACTTATATGTAACTAAATTCAATCATTTTCTCTTGTTAATCTGTCTTCTATCTAATTAGATTATTAGATCGACCAAAAGAACCTCAAGGGTGGAGGGAAGTTTCTTCCTCCCCCACAGATGATTGCATCTCTCCTGACCCTTCTCTACTCTAAAGCCAGAGGGAGCTTTGCTTATCTATTTTACTTGAGGGAGATTTGTTTAAGTATAGAAAAGTACAAAGAATGATCAAATAAATACCTATACTCCTACTACCCATAAACACTGATGTTTCCAAAGTTAAAATCACTTAGAAAATCATAATGTTCCTAAAATTAAATCAATTTTCATTTTACAATTAAAATCATAACTAATCTGAAAACTTCCCAAAAGCTCCTACTTGTCCTCCTTAGCATCAAGTTCAAACTCAGGTGCAAGGCTGACATGACTCTACAATTTCCAGCCTCTTCTCGCCCACACTTCCCTACTCAGCAATCTGAAGTGCAGATCACAGCAAACTATTTTTGTTTCCCCCAAAATACAGAGCCCCCTCTCCCACCCAGCCCTTTCCACCTTTAAGGAGGAAGGGCAGGGAAGGGACGAGAAACTGCCTGCCTAAGGGAAAGAAGCAGAAACGAACACTGGATGGTATTTGGCAGGAAGCCCATAGAACTGATGTTCCGAGCAATACCTTATATCGTGCAAGTGACGTCATCACAGAGTCTTAGAATTGCGCAGGAATTTATTTAAATCCAGCTTCCCCTGCCTCTCACTCCTGAACTGAACCAGCACGCCTTCCAAAAACCTGTATTTGCAATGTAGTAAAGTATATATATTATATGTTTTGATCCTTTGGATGTTTTACATACTCGAAGGAGAGTATATAATACAAGAAGACAGATGATTATAATTTTCTAAGGCTTCTGGAAGGCAGAAATCTTTCCCCTGACATTCCTCCTAGGGGGCAGAGGTGATCTTTGAATGGAAAAGGAAAGAAGCTCAGTCACTAAATTAAGCAGTCCTTCCCCCGGACAGAGAGGCAGCATCCAAAGTTTCCTGGCAATTCCTTTGTTTTATGGAGACAGTTAAAAGGAAACCAGGAAGGAAGAGAAATCTTTCCACTTCTTGTAACATGCCTTGCAAACTGTCTTATTCTAAGAAAACACTGGTATTTTAGTTACAGTAAATGATGCCTAGAAAATGGCACAGCCATTGTATACCAGAATTCTCTTATTTTACTCTGTACTGAAGTCCATCAAAGACATGCACACCATTAAATGCCTGATGACATTTGGTTTGGTAGAAAAATTAGTGAAAAAGTAGCACATGATGCAACTGCAATACCAGAATTATTTAAGAAATGCTGGCTAGAAGAAAATGGATAGTACAAATAAGCTGCCTAGTACTCAAGGTTCTGATGGAAATTGCTCCCATTTCTGTGGGTGACTTAAAATGGAAACTTTGTTATTTTTTCAAAATTCAATAGCTGTTAACTGATTACACCGCTGCTTTTACAATGACTGTTGTAAAATGTGAGAAGAAAACAGAAGGAACTCATTGCTGATTTTTTTATTTTTAAGTTATAGTGAAAGGGAAAGGGAAGAATATCTGTGAATGATCTCTGGGCATGTTAGCTGGGTTTTTGTTTGGGGCTTTATTTTCTCCATTACAAATGAGAGCAAACTCCCACTCCTCCAGCCCTCACCCCCTACCCACACACAACCCCCTCGGAGAAAATTTATTCTGGACTGTAACTGACTTTCCAGTAGAGTGAAGTATTTTTTAAAGTGCTGCCATTCTGACTATGTAAAAATACATTGCCTTTTAGAACCGGCATTTTTGAAGAATAAATGTGTGTCAAGAACTCATGACTGTCTCTGGAAACATTGCCTACTGGGAGGGATCAAGAGAGACCCTTAGAAACAGTCATATTCATAAATACGGAAGTCACTCTTCCACGTGGACGCTGTGCCAAGAGCCGTGGCGTCCTTTATAACCATGATCTCATTTTGTTCTCCCAACAACCATATTTATTAAGTCATAATGTCCTCATTCTACAGAGAAGAAAAGAGGTGTGCTTCATCGCCAAGCTACCATATGCCCTTGAAAAAAAGCATCAAGGTCCTTTATTTCCAAGTTGTACTTAGTTCATGAGGGCAAGCTTCCCAACGTCAGCAGAAATCAAATTTAGTTTTATGTTAGATCTGCGAGTTTGTTCCAAGGAATTTAATTGAAATACAGAGAATAACATGTTTTTATTTAATTATATATATTTTTTCTTTCACAACAGTACACTTTAAAAGCTAAGGATAAATATTGCCTACTATTCTTTTTTTTTTTAAGCTTTTTTTTAAGCCTCACCCGAGGATACATTTATTAACTTGAAAGAGAATATTTATGTGAGAGAGAGAAACATCATTCAATTGCCTACCGTACATGCCCAGACCAAGGGACCAAACCCGCCACCTAGCTATGTGCCGTGACCAGGAATCAAACCTGCTACTTTTCAGGGCACAAGACGGCAGTCCAACCAGCCTAGCTACACCAGCCAGGCTTTGCCTAATGTTCTCATAAAAGTGTATTTAAGTAGAATATACAGATAGCACTAGTGGTTTTATGCAAAGATTCTGTACAGGTCAGCACCTTTCTCTCAAATTTTCATTAGTTTTACAATTCAATTCAACACACGTTACTCCTTGACACCTACGTGTCAGACACGGGAAACACAATGCTCAGCTGGCAGATGTGATGGCCCCCGGCCTTCACAAAACTTTCAATACTGTCAGGGAGATGATGATTAAACAAGAAACTCCCATGCAATGCCGTAAGTGCTAGAGAGGGCGATATCCAGCAGATTATAGGTGAATGTCCAACGGGAAGAAAGAATCTGGGGAGAGAAATGACATCTATGCTGAAACCTGATGTAAACCACACATGGAGGAGTAGGATAAAGGTCACATTAGGTCTTGGAGTTGAACATGGTGCGTTCAAGAAAGTCAGTCTTAGAACGGGTGCCGTGATGTGGTTGGTGGGAGCGTGGAGGTGGGGAGGGTGAGGGGGAAGACACAGCACAAGGTGTTGGAGAAAGAGATGGGCGAGGATGGCAGAAAATAAGGCTGAAAATGCAATCAGGGTACAGCTCCACCCCAATCTCTTGTAGATAAAACCCCTCAGAACTGTTAGCCTCACTAACAGGTAAATACTCCTAAAGATTTTCTCCTGCAGCATACTGTAGTGATCTAGAAAAGGTAACTCCTAATACCTAGGACTTTGCGATTTGGTTAGCATTCTCAGCTCACTACCTGTTCATCACTACAGCATTTCCTGGCTCCTAATTCAAGGAATAAAGAGTCCTTCTGATCCATGCAGAACAAGAAGGAAGGATGATAATTACTCAGCACCTGTAGCATGAACCCACATAACCAACCTAGCTCTACAATGCGTTTCTCTCCTAAACCATCCCCATTACCTTTAGCTATTTCTCCTTTGAAGCTAGAGCTTTTATGTAACTTGAAGCTATTAAATGGAATTATTATTTAGCAAGTATCACCCATACCAGGTTAAATTCAAAACTACTCCCTCTTTAAAAGTTTAAAATTACAAATATATTATGCCAGAATACAACCTTCAAAGCACACTTTAAATAGGTCACTCTTTTTTCATCCTCACCTGAGGACATGCTTATTTACTTTAGAGAGAGGGGAAGGGAGACACAGAGGGAGAACAGCATCAATGTGAGAGAGGAACACCAGTTGGTTGCCTCTTGTATGCATGCTGACTGGGGACCAACCTGGAAACCTAGGATGTACTCTGACCAAGAATCGAACCTGCGTCCTTTCAGCCTATGGGATGACATTCCAACCATGTTAGACACACAGGCCAGGGCAGTCTATTTTTTTAAAGCGCATGTCAAATGTGTTCTCCACTAGTTTCTTCTTCTTCCAGACAAAGGGAAAATTCTTAATGAGAAAGTGGAAATGATTTTGTAGCTAGACAACCCAAAACACACACACACACACACACACACACACACACACACACACACACACACACTTCTGCATTTGAAGACTGAATGGTTACAGAGAAAAAATTTAAAAGAGGCAGTGGGATGTCTGAACAAATAAATATCCCAAGTATTTCAAGTATCATCCAAGAGGGAAATTCCACTAACATATGCTGCAATCTGCCACAGGCAAATGAGAGCCTCTAATTCAGAACATACGCTGGGCTTCCACCCATAAAAAAATTCTACAAGCACCAGCACGCCCCGGCTAGAATAATGATGCATGACTTGTGGCTGAAAACATTCCGCAGCTCAACAGATGCCTCTCTTCTGGGGTTTAAGACAGGCAGGCATCAGGCAGTACCCTCACCACAGTGAAATACTACTGACCTGAGGTGGAGAAAGTCAGAGGCACCAGCCCAGGGAGATGGCAGGTCTTTTGTGAAGTACACCATTTTCTGGGCATGCCCTGCAGGAATCTCCCCCAAAATATGGTACAAAGAAATTGCTTTGTTACCGAGGTGTGCCAAGAAATCTGTAAGACAATAACCACTGGTGCAAGTGAAATTCTGACTTCTTTTTTATACACTGAGAGACGGAGTTCTTGTTTGTCTCAGAAGCTCAGTGTTTGTATTCGGAAGCTGAGTCTCGTTATTATACATCTAAAGTTGAACTTGAGGTTTGTCTCTCTGACATATTCCAACCCAAATTTCTCATTTTCCCAGTGCAGATCCTCATCGGTACCAGGGAGAAGAATAACTCTTTTAAGTGAAAATGACCTTCTCCCTGGTCCTGTGAGCAGCCTTACCTTCCTGGTCAGGCACCACCACCTCCAATATACAAAAACTGAACTCACTGTCCTCCCTCTAAAAGCCAATTCTTCTTTCGGCTTTCCACACTGGTAACTGGTAACGACCCACCTCCACTGTCCAATCTAGAAACCCAGGAGTCATCTCTGCTCCCTGTCCCTTACTTCTCAGGCCAGTAACCAAGTCTTGTCACTTTGAGCATCTAAATCTCTCTCCAGTCTGTTTCTCTCCAGCTTCCCAGCCACCTCCCAGGTCCGGCTCATTGTCATCTCAGCCCTGGATGATGCACCCTGCAGCCAGAGTGGTCCTTCCCATCATAGCTCAGACGGAGCGTCTCTCGCTTCAAACCCTTCCAGGGGCTCTTCAGTGCTTCAGAACAAAGTCCTCGCCCTGGCTTTTGCCCTTGCCTTTATCTGAATCCTCATCTCCTGCCGTGCCTTGCCTCACTCCCTGCTCTCACCAGTCCTAGCAATACGTGGCATCCCCAAGGCACTGTGCTCGCTCTTGACACTCAGCCTTTACCTACGCCGTGCCCCTTGTCCCAAATGAGCAGCTTCCACCCAACTTCACCTTGTCTTGTCCTTGAGCCTCAGCCCAGTGTCCTTTACCAACAGAAAGTCTCCTCTTTTCTCCCAAAATTTCCTTAAGAGGAGGACACTGATTTGTGTCCTCCGTACATGTTCTCATAACCTTCTTCCAAGTCATAGTACTTGTCCCATCATCTAAATGACCAGGTCCCATCAGGATAGCATCGCAGAACCTGGGAGAATATTACACCTAAGTATTTGTTGAATACATGAATTAATGAACACTTTTTGAGTGACTGGATGATGTACCAAATTAATAAATTACACTCCTGATTATTTTAGTAAGTGACAGCACATCCTTTGCCTCTCCACTGCCACCCTACTCCACTCCTTCGTCTCTTTCTGACTCAGTGCTGATCTGACCCCTCTGTTTCCTGACCTCTAGATTGGTGTGTGTGTGGTACCCCTGCAGTCTGACCCTGACTTCCCCAAAGCTTCTCTGATTTGGTCTTCCCTCTTGCTCCCCAACCTTCTTTGGGTAGGACCAGCCTCATAGTATCTAATTTTTGGCCCATCATTCAGTTGGTCTATGCCTGGGTCACTTACCACCTCCCCCACACCCACCCGTGAAGTAAGGAGGCAGGCATTTTAATACACACCCATGTTTCTGAGAGTCCGCGCTACTCAAGCAGAATTACACTATTTTTGTCTTCTTAAATTATGCGTATGGTGTTGGGGCAAGACACATACAGCGTGGTGGGCAGCTGTGTGCTTCTCTGGAATGACAGTCAGAGACACTCTCCCTTGCCCTACAGGTGCCTCCCACAGCCACCGGGGTGGCATCCGCAGGCTATTCTTTATCCTCCTGTTGAAGAGTTTCACAGGCTCATCACAGAGTTACAGTAATTCACGGGCCACCAGGGCTCAAAATCTTGCAGATGGCTCTCTTGTACACCAGTTATTGTGGGACAGTGGGAAGGAGGGTCATACTATCCCTATAACAGTGACCTTGTCTGCTTCTTTGCTGCTCTGCGGGACAGGCACAACAGCCCCACCCTCTTAGCTTTCGGGAGTCACAGGCCAACATTATTAGGATTCTGCAGCTGAGCCCCACTGGCCTAGGATATTCTTACACAACATTTACATGTTGAGTCCTAACACCAGCTCCCTGAGTCCCCTCCCACCCCATCTCTCCAGGCATCATCCTCTGCCCCTTCCCTGTACGTTTTCCATTAATCTTGGTCTTGATTTCTGCCACTCTGGTCTGAGAACTGAAATCCGTGTCTTGAACCTGCCTGTGCCCCTCTGCATGTTGCGTCTGCATGTGGACTCCTAGGTGTGTAACACCTGGCTTCCCGCTATGACTCTGACTGGCTCAACCTCCAGATGAAGATGCTGGTACCATGACATCTGCCCAACTAGGGCCCTTTGGAAGGGGAGAGAAGGGGTGTTAGAGTCAAGCAAGTAGCCACGCAGCCTTTCCGAGTGGCAGCGCACTTCCTGTAGACGCTCTCTAGAGAGACTGCTTTATCCTTGATTTTGCAGACTGACTCCTAAATAGAGTTGGAGGCCATCTATACTGTAATTGACTGACAGCATGAATGGCGGGGGGAAGGCGGGATTTTGAAAAGTATTCTCTCTCTTAATTATTCCACCTGCAGATACCCTGCTGTCTTTCTTTAAGGTATTTTTAATCTGAGAAGTGCAAAATTATTTTTCGGGGGTGGGGAGACCCTTATTGCTCACTCTCTCTGTGGATTCTCAGGGGTGCTGATCACTGCCACCCCTGGAATAACCGTATAACTTATCCTTTAAACAATGGCATTTCTTAAAGTCAAAGACTTTTTTTCTTTTAACATTTTTTATTGTTGTTCAAGTACAGTTGTCTCCATTTCTCCCCCATGATGCCTCCCCACCCCAGCCATCCCTACTACTTCCCATCCTTGATCCCACCCCCTTTGGTTTTGTCCATGCGTCCTTTATACATGTTCCTGAAAACCCTTCCCTTCCCCCCCCCTCCATTGTGCCCCCTGCCACTAAAACAAACAAGGTAGAACTGAAAATACCACACTGGATACCACAGAAGTATGGGTCAGCCTTTACAAAGGAACTTAGAATCTTGATCTAGAAAGGTATTAAAAGCCATCCTTTCTCCAACCCCTTCACCTGCTTGCCTGACTGCCTTTAAATGAAGATGCAAGACTTCAAGAAGAGGGTACAGAAAATAGAAAGTCATTTTTTTCTGTCCACTATCTCACAGATAATGGTGCGGGAGCGTCCACAGGTATAGATAACCAGTGTAAGTTAACAGCTTAACTGGAAGCCTATAAAAGGCCATCTTCACTCCCTCTTGTCTACTCCCATTCTCACACCACGCATAATACAACTTGAGAGAAGGCCAAAAAGTTCTCTCTCGAAAACTCAATTGCTATAACCAATTATTCAGCAGAATGTCCTTTGTTAAGCCTCAAGCCTTTGATTAGCAAACTTAGTTTAAAGAGATTCTTCCTCCCCGCCTCCTCCCCTAACACTGAGCTGCATCAAGTGCTGTCTTTGCTTATCTTGGTGATGTGAACATTCATAGACCAAAGGGAGTCTTGGATGTGCTGTGGCATTCTATTAAATCAGGCCTGCTTTCAGAGATTGGGGGCGGGGGTGGGGGGGCGTCGGGGAGGCAACCAGGATGGCTGCCCTATAGTTAGTCTAAGGCACCACCTAGAAGCACCTTCTCCCAGAATCGCCGTGATATCAGTGACATTGTCACTTCTAGCTGGGACAGAGCGCAATAATCAGAAAATACATATTTCCCTCCTTCCCCATCTTCTGAAGGTGATCAGCTACGGAAAATTCAGGTCTGTAGCTTAGATGGAACAAAAGACCTTGAAAATCCAAGAGAGGCCTACGTGTTTTAAAAATGATCCTAGGGACAGTACTTCTATCGCAGTACTGTTCATGGTATAATTTGCTTCATCAGAAATCTAAGCCACAAAACCCCTAACACAAAGCCAAGTATTCTGAAAGATTTGCTCAGTGAATGCAGAACTTGATTTTTAAAAATACAAAAGTTAATCAAAATCAGGATACATTAGCTTCTTATTCAGATCAGGAGCAACTGGAGGAAAAAAAATGCAAGAGAAAATACCTAAATTATCACGTCACTCAATCTGGCTGCTCTGTAAAATCTCCGCCCATATCCATGCTCACAGCCCTGCTGAGGAGACAGGGAGCCACGGGCCCCTTCCCACATCTTATTGACAGACACTTGATGAAAGGTAAGCACTCAGAGTCTCCTTCACGGAAGGCTGAACTCAGACACCAACCAGCATTCTAGTTGGTTAGCCACAAGTACAGGACTCAGGAGGTCACGTAAACAGACTAAAGTGCTGACTTCAGTTTGGAACGGCTGCAGTAATACCGCTTGTGGTGAGGAGAAAGAGAGATGGACTGAGAACGAGAGAACAGAGCATCTCAAAGCTTTGTTGCAACAACTATACCTCCTGCAAAGTACTTTTGGAGTCCCTGAAATAAACCCGTATTCATCTGACCTTTCTTAGAGGATTTCTGTGGTGTGCCATCAAGAGAGTCCTGTCTGTACCATGTATCCTCAATGTGTCCTTGTCATTATGATTTGCATTTTCCTAGGTTAAACCATACCTTTGGACATTTATTATGTATTTCAACAAAGACCCAATCCTTACAAATGCCCCAGGCTCTAAATGGTTTTGTGACTACGAAGTTTTATTATACAAACTATAAAGCGAGAAATCACATCCCCAGTTTCCAAAAGTTAGTAACAAAATAGAACTGACATCAAGTCTGACTGTAGTGAAAGAAGGAAAAAAAAAATCCCATGAACCCACTGAGAGAATGAAATTGATGTCAAAGGCCCCACACAACTACTCTTCCGTCTTTATCCCCCACACCTTTCTCCGTCTTCTGGAATCTTTGATTTTGTTTTATTTTGTTTTGCTTTTGCAAGCACTTGGGGAGCTAAGTAGATTTTGCTGGACGTTGGAGATAGGAAATGTCAATCAGTTTGGATCTTTGATGCCAAAACAATAAAATTGTGAAGAACTCACTTCCCTTATCCTTTTTCCTCTGAAAATGAAAACAGGACACGATCAAGTACATCAATTGTAGAGGATAAATGACATTTAAGAACAATAACAAGAATAAGCAAATGTGGCCAAGATTATTCTTTATTATGCTCCATTTTTTATGCTTGGGTCAAAAAACCAATTCTATTGCTAAGAACCCTTATTAGAACCCTGTAAAAGTTTTAGTATATGGGGTTATTCTCTATGAGGATATTTGCTAAAACGAGATATATTTTCACAATAAATAAGACTACTGTGGTACAGAGGGCTGATTTCAAGTACTTATCACACACTCAAACCAAAGCTGGCCATGTCCTCCGCTGGTGCACCTAACTTGTACTTCCTCGGCCATAGAAAGCGAGCTACTAAAACTGTAACAGGATGTTAAATAGGCCTTTTCTTGGGGTTGACAGACAAAATACAGGATGCCCAGTTAAACTGTTTTTCAGATAAACAATGACTATCGCACAGAACAGGATTATATGGGAAAAAATACCATACGCTAAGTTTGGCAACCTTAACTTCTCTTGTCTCAAAAATTCAATTGAAGCCGTAAAGCTGAACCATTGGGTTACAAACACCTCAGTACCCCTAAAAAGAGCTGCTACATATACCCTTGCCTTTGGTGTGATTCTGCCTCAGCCTTTGCGCTTGGGGTTCCCTAATTCTCCATCTATTCTATATACTCCTGACAACTCACCTAAGACTCCACCTTTGCATCTATCTTCACCTATAATCTGCAGACTCCTTCAGGGCAGGGCCAGGTCCTGGTATTTATTCACTTGTTTCCTCAGGGCCCTGAGCACACATAGACAATGTGCAATTAACATTCACTGGGATAAAACGTTTGCCCATGGCCTTCGACACCAATTCCAGGTCCTCTACCTGGCTTTTGAGAGCTTTCACAATCAAGCCTCACTTATTCTCATTCTTCTTTTTCTCTCGAGAGCCTCCATGCTTAGTAAGCTTTTGTCCTCACTGTTTCCCAGACATGCTCTGCTCATCCTCCTCTCGCTACTCTTGCTGCTGTGGAAGCCCATCCTGCAATGCCTCGCCTCCGCTCCCTGAAATCTTCCACAGACTTTCCTTAAGATCCCATTCAAGTACCCCATTCCTCAAGGAGACTTCTTTGATTATTTCATCTGAAGCCATCACTGTTCCACAAAACTTCCATTTTAGAAGTTAAAGCATAACAAAGTTTTCCCATCGATGTTTGCTAATTCTTTGGCCTCTTAGCTAAGTCACCCTTGTTCTGAGGTCTTCAGAGTCAAGGACTGTGTCATAAATGTGTCTTGCCTGCCCTTCCCCCCAGCACAATGCTTGCCCACTGGATATACTCTACAGAAAGGCATTGAATGTTTTTTCCGTATTTTCTAGGTCCTTCTATCAAACCACTAGAGTGTAATTCATGGCTTAAAACTTTCAAGAGAAACTAAGACACAGGGGCTTCTATCTTGGCTCTTCCACAAATATTCATCACGCAAACAAATATTTTTAATCATATTTCACTTTGATGTGGATTTCTCTGACAACTACACATGAGCATCTTCATTTTTATCAGAATTTCATATTTGTTCTTCTTTCACAGACCAGTTCATACATAGTATAATTAGCTGTATATTCTGATTTGGGTTTAGTTTGAAACCTGTGTTTGAGATACAGTTTGTGGAGCGAATAGCCTAGAGCCTAGGGGTGGTCATTAATGGTTTTGGATAAGAAAGACCAGGAAATGCAGTAAGTATGACAACCCAATTGGGCTTTTCAAAGAAAATAAAATTTCGATAGAAAATATTTTGGAAGTACCCATTTAACGGTGGCCAAGTGAACTAGAAATAAGCCCTTCGAACCTAATCTTAAGGCCTCTGCTCACATTTGATGTTATAGGATTTTGGTGGGATAAAGTAAATCACGTTTCCAAGAACCAAACATATTGGTAAGTGGGAAATGTCTGCAAGGCAGTATCAATAAAGCTGTGTCTGCCACTCCGATGTGACACTGTGAGATAGAGACATATCTGGCAAGGGAGAGTGGCTGCACTGGGCTCTGGATAGAGCTGATAGTAGTCCAAAATAATGAAATCAGAGCATCTGCTCTGTCTGGGAATAAATCGTCTAGAACAATTTCTCAGCTACTGGGCCAAAGTCAGCATTACCCACTGCAAATTGGAGCCTCGGAAATGTTGACATACAGTTCACCGTTAATCAAAACAAAGCATGTTGTTTTAAGTTAAACAGCCATCATGTTAGCGGCACAAGGAGATCATTTTTAGAGATGCCAAAGGGTCAAGCTATACCATTAGCCACTTCACTATGACAGACTATACACCAAGGGTATGAGTACAGGCTAATGTGCTCAACTAATATAGCTAGACATGGGCAATGCCATCACCAAAAACTGCTGAATGCACAGGGCTCTGCAAGGGGGAGTGATACTGTCTTATCTGCCCCTGGTTCAGGGATCACAAAAGCTCTGTTTGTTCCTCCACATAGCAAAAGGGAAGATCAGAGGATGATGATAAAACTTGACCACTGTGAAATCTCATTCCAGCTCCGACATTCTGGGACCAGAATAGGCAGGGAGGCAATAACTCTGCCCAAGGATGCTATCCTCACTCCCAAACACTCGTGGTCAAAATCGCAATGGTCATCACGACAACAGCAACAGTTAACAATGAGCAACCGTCTTCTCTCTGCCAGGAACTATGCTTTAATACTTGACACAACCCCCTAAGGTAGGGTGGATCATTTAGGAAGTTACTCACGGCTTGGCAGAATCCTCCCAGAGAACTTTCTTATCTCCAGAACTTCCTCAGGATGCAGTGAGAGGCAGCATCCTTGCTATTTTATAGAAGTGGCACTCAACTCTAGCCTCACATGCAATACACAATGTGAATCCAATCTTTCGTTTCATTTCTTCTTCATTATTTCTTCTTTTCTGGTCTTGGTTAAGTATCTGTGTAGCCACAGAAGACAGTAGGGTAACCCTACAAGTGAACTCTATTAAATGTTGAACACTTCCAAACTCGGTGCTCTTGCAAGATTTAAGAGGGGAAAAGGTTGTGGCAAAATAAACTGGCTGGTTCCTTTAGATACCTAGAAAGAAAATTCGGCTCACTACTTAGGAGCCACTCTAAGATCTTGGAAGGACACTAAAGAATCCTTGTTTGTGTGGTTGAGCTATTCTCACATAGCTATTTTTATGATTAACTTCTATTCTGAGTGACAAATGAGAAAAGAAATCCTTGAACTTTCACCCCAAACAATTGCCAAGTTTTGTTTTACTAAAGTAACTCAGAGAACTACAGTTATTTTGCCCTGACCTCAGAAGTCATCACTCTGGAAAGTAAATAAACTAAAACTTTTTTATTCTTCACTGTTCAGTATTCTGTTCTTGGATGTGATCAACCCATGTTATGTGGTAAATGCTTTTTTTCCCACTTTCTTCTTGTCTGTTTATACTGTCAACTTGGAGTCTGAGGTCTTTGAACTCTTAGTGCAAAGTTAAGAATTCAGCTGTTAATTCACTGGCTAGTCACACTCCCTTTTCTCCCCCACTTGGGATGTGGTTTTGTAGTTTGGTCATGTAATTTGTTACAAGAATAGTGATAATAAAATATGCAGTGAAAAGGATATTTAACACAGTAAAGCCATCCACTGGAGAGACTTTGCAGAAGATGGACATGAGAAAAAGATCTCACACACCAAGGAAGCTTTAATGAACCCCACGTGTCAGATCCTGCGAGGGCCAGTCCTCAGCTTGGAGGAAGAAGTCAGCGGGAGACAATGTCCCATGGAGAGAAATGGGCCTAGGAGGCCGGGGAGCTGGCCTTGGCCTGCCCTCGGAAACAGGCAGCTGGTTTTATACCAGCCACTGATGGGGTCCTCTCTGGATTCCAGAGGTTCCTCACTTGATTTTTTTTGACTTTATATTTTGAGGTAATTGTTGTTTCACTCTCAAGAAATAAGAAAGCCATACCCAGTATATCCTTAACCCAGTTTCCCCAACGGGAACATCTTGCATAACTAAGGTATATCACAACCAGGAAATTGACCTTGATACAATCTGCTGACCTGATACAGATTTCACCAGTTTTACACATGCTCAGTGTGTACGTATATGTGCATGTATTTAGTTCTATGTGATTTTTACGTATATATAGATTCGTGAGGCCAGAAGCACAACAGAAGTTCCATTACAAGTGTACCTCATGCCACCCGAATCTGTTCATCACTATGACTTTTTTCATTTCAAGAATGTTGTGTAAATGGAATCACACAGTGCAATCTTTTGAGACTGGCTTTCTTCACTCAGCATAATTCACTTGCAAGCCATATAAGCTGCTGTGTGTATCAACAGCTTGTTCCTTTTCCTTGCTGGGTATTATTTCATTGTGTGGACGTGTCACACTTTGTTTAACTACTCATCCACTGAAGCACACTTGGGTTGTGCAGTTTGGGGCTATCCTAGCAAATAAAGTTGATATGAACATTCATATATATACACATACACACATACACACACACATACATTTTGCATGAATGTGTGTGTGTGTGAATGTAAGTTTTCATTTCTCTGGGATAAATGCCCAAGGGTACAATTCCAGGGTTGTAAGGTAAGTGTATGTGCAGTTTTATAGGAAATTGCCAAACTATTTTCTAGAGTGGCCATACCATTTAACATTCCCACAACAATGCCAGAGTGATCCAGTTTGTCCACACCCTTGCCAGTATTTGCTGTTACTACTAATATTTTTCTTCTACTCACTCTGGTGTAGATAGGTGTGTGGTTACATTTCATAACGGAGTTAATTCGCATGTTCCTAATAACTAGCGATGTTTAGTATCTTTTCACATGCTCATCTGTATATTCTCCTTAGTGAATACAGTCTGTTCATGACTGTTGCGCATTTTCTAACTGGATTATGTGTTTAATTTTTACTGTTAGGTTTTAGAAATTATTTACATATTCTAGATTCAAAAGCTTTGACAGATATGTGACTTGTAAATATTTTCTCCCAGCCTTTAGTTTGTCTTTTACCCTATTAACAAGTGCAACAGAGCAAAACTTTATAATTTTAATGGTCAAATTTATCAATTTTTTTCTTTCATGGATCACCATGTCAGTGTCAAATCTAAGAACTTTTTACTAGTTTTATGTCCTGAAAATTTTCACCTATGTTTTTTCCTAGATGTTTTATATTTTTATATTTAAGTCTATGAGCCACTGTTGGTTAATTTTTGTATGAGATGTGGGTTAGGTTGTTTAGGGGGTTGGAGGTCTTTTTCCTGTGGATATCCAATTACTCCAGCACCTTTTGTTGAAAAAGTTATCTTTTCCCCATCAGATTGCTTTTGCAACTTTGTCAAAAATCAGTAACCCATATTTATTTTTATGGGTCAATAAACATTCCATTGATTTACATGTCTATCCCTTCCACCACCAACATACTGCCTTGATCACTATAGCTATAGAGTATGCCTTAATGTCAGGTAAAGTAACTACTCCCACTTTATTCTTCTATTTCAACATATCTCAGCTACTTTAAGTCCTATGAATTTCCACATAAATTTTCCAATAAGCTTATCTACATTAAAAACCATGCTGGGATGTTGATGAAATTTGCATTAAAGCTATAGATTAATTTAGGGAGAGTTCACATCTTCGCCATGTTGTGTCTTGCAATGCATGAACACTACCTTGTTTCAATTATCCCCCACAGGTTGCTTTGCCTCGGCTCCTGGGTTTAAATGACCCCAGGGTCCACATCTATGGAAACTATATCAGAGTTTGTCACAGCCTTTGGACCCAGAGCTTCCCTCACAGGCACAGGTCTCTGGTGTCATCACCTGTGATTACAGCTTTGGCTACCACCTAAAGCTTTATAGAAAAAGTCAGAACTTGTGGTTGAATCCAACCACCATTAGCTGAGTCATCTCAAGCCTCAATTTTCTCATTGGTGAGATGGCAATGCCTTCCTTAGAACATCCCTATAGCTAGGCCTTAAATGGAGGCTATTTCTATCATTTTAGCATATGCTCCTACCACTTACCTAACTTTGTATGCAGATTTCAGTATTTAAAATGCCATGTTACAATCATCCTTATTAGTAATCTATCACCCCTTTTAATCCATCATTCTGACTTGTTGTAAGCATTCTGACCCAATACCATCTACATTTTTATCTCAGTCCTTGAAAAATAATTTCAAATTAAGCAAAGAGACATGATCAGAGTTTGACATGCTACTAGATAAATCTATACTCATTTAGGTCCTTTGGTTGCAGTTAACAGAAACACCTTCCTGGAAATTAAATAAAGGATATACATTAACACCTTTGATTTCTGAGTACTGACTTTGTATCCTGCTGTTTTGCCAAATTCATTTATTAGGCTGAGTAGTTTCTTGGTGGAGTCTACAGGATTTTCTATGTACGCTACCATGTCATCTGAAAACAATGACAGTTTTACTTCCTCCTTTCTAATTTGGATGCTTTTTATTTCTTTTTCTTGTCTAATTGCTGTGGCTAGGACTTCCAGTACTATGTTGAATAGCAGTGGTGAAAGCAGGCATACTTGTCTTGTTCCCAATCTTAATGGGAAAGCTTTAAGTTTTTGTCCATTGAATATGATGTTGGCTGTAGGTCTCTCATATATGGCCTTTATTATGTTGAGGAATGCTCTCTCTATTCCCACTTTTCTGAGTGTTTTTTTATCACAAATGGGTGTTGTGCCTTATTGAATGCTTTTTCTGCATCTATTGATATCATCATGTGATTTTTGTGTTTTATTTTACGTGATGTATTGTGTTTATTGACTTGCAAATATTGTACCATCCCTGGGATGAATCAAGGTGGATAAAAGACTTAAATGTAAGTCATGACACCATAAAAGTCCTAGAGGAAAACATCGGTAGGAAAATTTCAGACATTCCACGCAGCAACACCTTCACTGATGTGTCCCCTAAAGCAAATGGGACATCATCAAATTAAAAAGCTTCTGCATGGCTAAAGAAAACAGCATTAAAATGAAAAGAGAACCAACTATATGGGAAAACATATTTGCCAATGATACCTTGGGCAAGGGTTTGATCTGTAAAATATATAAAGAACTCACATGACTCCACTCCAGGAAGACAAAAAACCCAGTTAAAAAATGGGCAAAAGACTTGAACAGACACTTCTCCAAGGAGGACAAACAGATGGCTCAGAGACATATGAAAAGATGCTCAGCATCACTAGCCATCAGAGATGTAAATTAAAACCACAATGAAATACCACCTCGCACTGGTCAGAATGGCCACCATAAACAAATCAATAAACAAGTGTTGGGGAGAGGATGCGGAGAAAAGGGAACCCTAGTACACTGTTGGTGGGAACGCAGACTGGTGCAGCCACTGTGGAAAACAGTATGGAATTTCCTCAGAAAACTAAAAATAGAACTGCCTTTTGACCCAGCAATTCCACTGCTGGGATTATATCCTAAGAGCCCTGAAACACCAATCCAAAAGAACCTATGCACCCCAATGTTTATAGCAGCACAATTTACAATAGCCAAGTATTAAAAGCAACCTAAGTGCCCATGAGCAAATGAGTGGATAAAGAAACTATGGTACATTTACACAATGGAATTCTATGCAGCAGAGAGAAAGAAGGAGCTTATACCCTTTGCAACAGCATGGATGGAACTGGAGAGCATTATGCTAAGCGAAATACCAGGCAGCGAGGGACAAGTACCATATGATCTCACCTTTAACTGGAACATAATCAACAAAAGAAAAAAGCAAACAAAATATAACCAGAGACACTGAAATTAAGAACAATCTAACAAGAGCCAAAGGGGAGGGGAGAGGGGATTGTGGGGAGAAGGGTTTTCAGGAACTACTATAAAGGACACATAGACAAAAACCAAGGGGGAGAGCGGAAGCAAGGGAGGGAGGGGGAGGGGAGAAAATGCAGACAACTGTAATTGAACAACAATAAAGTAATAATAAAAAAAAAAGGATATAAATTAAGAGGAAGTCAAATAACCATGCCTGAGAGCAACAGAACCAGAGACAGTGCCAAAATCATAAACCTGACAGCCTTGCCTAGGACCCTGGCTCTGAAATGAAGTAGCCGTACCCAGCATCTGTTTGTCTGTGTCATTCTATTCAAGAGCTGGAAAGCTAGGAGATTCCCTTGGCTGAGCTCAGGTCTGGTGACTGGCTCCTGGCTATACTTGGCAGTAAGAGAAAAGATGTGGCTGACAAGACCCTTCAGCACCTGTAACAAAAGGATACCACCTGCATTTCCCAGTCACCCAAACTGCCCGCAGTGGACAAGAGTCGATGCCCCCAAATGGAATCACAGTGCTGCTCAGGAGGGAACATGAGTACCTGGATACTACAAAGTGCCAAAAGCCTACTCTAACTTTTTCCCACGTAATGATTCACTAATTGGCGCACTCTGGCAATGGCCATTTAGCCAGAAACAAATCCACCAATGGTTCAGGAACATAGATCTATCCAGTCCATATGGTAAAAAATTCATAAATAGTGTTGCTGAAAGGCAAGTAGGTGAAGCCTATGGCGTTCTGTGAATCTACTGAAATTTACTGGAACCACAACTTTCAAACTGGCATTTGAACTGCCATGCTGGCTTGTGTAGCAACCTCAGATCCCTTACTTAACCTCAGTACTCAAGTTTTCTTGTTGACAAAAGGAGTATAATGGTTCTAATCTGAAACTTTGGTGGGATTTTTCAATTATAAAGTACTATACAACTTATTTGTCATCTTTGTGCTAGTTATACCTCCAACTGCTTCCTTACAAGCATAGAGACGGTTAGGGGGAAGTCCCTATATTCTTAGTTTTGTTGTTGTTGTTTTTTAATCGGATTGGGCATGCAAACTAGGAAGAAGAAATATTTAAGGGAGAGTTGAGTTTCTCCACAAAAGAGGGGAAATAGAAGACTCCCCGCAATCGGGAGAAGTCTGTGCAGGAGGGTGAGGAGCAGGGTTGGGGAAGAGGGAGAAACGGCCAGGAGACAGCAGAGGGCTGTATGATGAGAACCCTCATAGTGGCCCCCTGGGGAACCCTCTCCAAAGAGGAGGTCTCAGGTTAGAGGAAGTGTTACAGGGCCAGGGCAGATTCAAGGAGTGTGAGCCCAAGCGGCAGAGAAAGTCAAAACGTCACCAAGTGCCCACTCCGCTTGCATCTTCACCCTAAGAAGACGCAGAACTCTTAGGATTTAAAGCTCCTTCAACGTGGAATTTGGGACTAAAGGCAAACTTATGTAGATCTCAAAGGGTAGGAAAGCCTCCAGCTGACTGTTGGATTATATATATTTGCATTCAGGCATGAGAAACAATATAATACTGAAATCTCTAGTGGTTTTTTCCTTTTTCTAGTGGAAAAAGAAGGCTCTTTGTTCCGTTATTCCAACTTTGATCTTTTATTCATTCTCTAAGGGCAGAAATGACTGCTTATATGTTTTCGTGAGTTAAATGGCTCTTGAGGATTTTTCTGTTTTGTTTTCAGTTGTTGTCTCCTGCTGTGGATTTTAACACAGAGCTTCTCCTTTTGAACCAAAAGTATTGACAGCCAGCACCTTACAACTACCACATGCTACAGTCTAGATTCATTTGTTTGTGGGCTCTTTCTATGTATGTTTTATAGGGCACACAATTAATTACAAATGTGAAGAATGTTCCTGCTGTCTAGGAAAGCCTGAAGTGAGACTGGCTGCCACCCACCACTCCCCAGAATGTGTCTAATCACAGCCTCTGCAGAATACAGAGCTCCAGGACCACCCACCTCTATCATGTGGCCCTGCCCTTGTAGCCAGAGCCAGGATGCAAGTCTAAGGCAAGAGCAGCCAAACCCTAACCTGGCTGTGACCTCTGAAGTGACCACAGGCGAAAAGACAAGCTAGGCCAGTAGGATTCTCTTTCTTGAGTATTTGAAACAGGAAATGGGTTAAAACAATAAGGGAAGTGGATACCAAGGAAGGTGTGAGATAATTTAGAGGCCATGAGGAGTCATGAGCAAGCTGGCATGAGAAGAAGGCCAGGAAAATAAAGTAGACCTAAGAAAATTGAGCAGACCATTTTCACCCTGTCTGTTCCTGCCCCAGGTATGGGCAAACACAAACCATCCCCTTTGCTTACCTTCTCACATTCTGTCTTCTTCCTCTTCCTGTCTCCCCCTTCTCTGCCTAAACCCACCAAGGCAGAATAGTTTGTTTTGAATCAGAGCTGATGGAAATGCACCTTTCCAATTCCTTTCTTTTTCTCAATCCAGAACAAGACTTACAGAGGACACGCTGATGATCTTGGCACGTGTAGGTCTAATGACACCAAGGCCTTCCTTTGTCGGCTCGAAATGCCCAGATAGAAATAATATCTAAGAACTTAAGGTTTCCCACCACAATGCTCTTCTCCCTTATGGAATCTACTTGTAGCTCTAGAAAAAGAGGGGCTGGCTCTTGCAGACCTTCCAGCATGCTGGCTATAAAACATCCCGAGCTAAATCAGAAGGAAACAAGGGCAGCGTCATGTAGGAGAAGTGGTAGAATTATCTTTGCTGTCCACTCAGATCGTCGATTCGACTGGTACGTTCAGGAGGAAGGAGGAGAGAAATGTGAAATGCCTATGGAAGCACCATCACTGCAGGCCACAATGTATATATAGGTTTGCAGGGTAAAAATATAGTTAAATGTATTTTCAGGATGTGGCTCAACCAGAGTAATTTATGTCTGTAACTGGGCTCCCTAATACCATAAAACTGTCCATAGAAGCTCCTTTTAGGCTTTGGGGATCAAATGGCTATTCAAAACATAGATAATAGAGTAACCACTACTGCTTTAACAGAGAGAAGATAAAAATAATTTGCTACATTTCGCTGGATGCTGTCCCACGCCTTTAACACAGCAATCCTGCACAGCTAATTTATTCGAGTATGCGCAGTTGCCGCAGATGAGGGAAAGTGCTATCAGCGATGGAAGAAACAGTAGACAGGAGATCCTTAGATCTTAAAAATTAAACAAGGGTAGAATTTTAGAAGCCAAAGAAGGTACCCTACGAAATGAACCGAATTAGAGGAAATGAATGCCTAGTAAAAGCAGGTCTCCTTACCTCAGATCAGCAAAGACTCTAGGTAAAGGAATCCGTATTTAACGATTTAGTTATTTTTAAGTAGGATATCGCTTCAGTTACAAAACTAGATGAATTCCTGGAATTAACCTGCTTTCTAGCGTTGAAATTAAGCCATGAAACACACTGACCAAAAGGCATACACCAACACAGCCCCTCCCTCGATCTACCTCTTTAACAAAAGATCTCCCTCCAGAAATACTTTAAAAAGAGCTGGAGAGCTATAAAGTCACAAAGATGAAATTTTAAAGCTGGCAGAATGTAAGCTGGCTAAATGTGGCATTTCTGACTCTCTCCCCTTGTCAACCCGAAAGAAGCCCAGGGGCGTCAGAGACACACAGGCCGGGCGCTCAGAGACTTGCATGTGTCGCACTTCAATGAAGAAATAAGGAGTTGGACTCCCCATTTACATCTTCCCACCAGAACCTCTTCCTTATATTGTTTCTTTTTTCCCCAGCGCACGAAGGAACACGATAGTCGGGGACAAACAGGATGAAAATGTAAATGGCAGATGATAAAAGCACTTGATCTTAAGAGTTGTTGAGAGCTTTTGATCCAAAGTAGAATGATTACTGTTTGAAGCCGCATCCAAAAAAATTAATAATAATAATAATTTAAAATATTCCTTCATTCTCTCCAGAAATCTTCCCCAAGATGGCAAATTGTCATGCATTAATGAATATTTTCATCAACATGTCCAAATATGTTATTCAGAGTAGGATTTTATGTGCAATAGCTCCTGGGCAATTTTCTGGGAGGGAAAGGAAGCCCTAAAGTTGGATGCACAAATTCCTTTAAAGGTTTTAAGACTTGGCAAAGTATATTGTGCCTTCATTGTACCCCAAGGCAGAAATGGGGAAAAAAAGTCAACTTACTAGGTACTGAAATGAACTTGCTTAGCATATGTTTGCAAGAATGCAGCAAGCAGGAGAGGCAGTGTTCCCAAGACAAAGTGACCCAAACCCTGATCTTCCAGCTGGCAGGTCGCCTAGCAGAGAAATAGGACACCACTGAATTTGTGGGCATCTCAGTCAGTCATGGGAGCAGAGGAATGTTGCCAAAAGAGAATGGGAGGAAGAGAATTTTGGAAAGGTGGGACATGGGTACAGGTGAATTCAGGAAGTGGAAAATGATTTTTTCAAGCATAGAACAACTTAAAAATATTACTGGGGAACTGATGCATAACAAGCGCTCTTAGCAGGTGGAAGAGGGAAGGCGGAATATGTGTCATAAAATATACTCCGTGGCCAAGACCCTCTGATCATTAAGACCACAGATTGTTAAGCAGAAAACACCTAATCAAGCAGACAAACCACTTCACTGAGGATTCACACTCTAGTCCCAGGCCCAGGTTAATAATAAGAGCAAAAATGCAAGTGCTCATACATGTACACATACACGCGTGCGCACACACCCTGAGGCAGAGCATCCCTAAGCCTGCACGCAGGAGGCAACTGGAAAACTCATTCACAAGACTTCAATTGCTTTGCGATTGTTTTTCATCTTCTCCCCTATTTCTTCTGATGATGATTATGATTGTATTTTGAATCGTGATCTACCACTGCAGCACTGTAATTACATAAACATGGCATTATAAATGAAGGTTAGTGCCAGAAATAGCAGAGCAGAGAGGGGTGCAATTTGTCTTTATGGATGTAAGTATGTGTGTATATGTTTATAAATACCTGCTGTTTACCTGGTATTTGGAAATCATTTGCTAGCCTAAGCAAAGGGGGCTTAGGAAATAGAACAAGAGCCTTAATCTCATTTTCAGCTAAAGAAGATGAAGGCAAGAAAAGGCAGATTTTCTAGTCAAGATAAATAGAAATAATGAGGAAAGAGCTAAGCTTAAACTGAGCTCAGATCCCTGAACTGGCCTGCAGCTCAGCAGGCACTAGCGGCTCTGCTTGTGGACAGGTGTTGGTCTGGAGCAGTACAGATTGTGAACAGTGGTGACCTTCGGCACCTCTGGAACCTCAGGGAATGTTTCTTAAGCCCCGTTCGGAACAGGGCTCCCTCCTTCCCCTACCCTCACTCACTCTTGCTTCCATGACACCACCCAGACTCTTCAACCAATAACAATGGGAGTTGGGAGATAAATAACCCAGCTTCTTCCACTCTCAGGGAAAAGAAAAACTCGGACATGTGTTCCAGAAGTGTCACACAGAGCATGTGGCATTTCTGAAATACGATAACAAATTATTTGAAACTCATCCCTTTAAAAGATGGAGACTAACTTGCCCTTGAATGTGGGCCACACCAAGTGACCCACAATGACCACCCCATAATGAGTGATGCCGTGTGACTTCTAAGCGCAGGTCAGAGAAATGCGGTTTCTCCTTCAGATCACTGCTTCTGGGGAAAGCCAGCACCATGTCATGAGAACACTCAGGCAGCCTCTGGAGAGGTCACACAATAAGGAACTAAGGTCTCCCGCCAACAACCAGCACCAACTCACCGGCCATGAGGTCGAGGCACCCGGAAAGAGGATCTCCAGCCATACTCAAGCCTTCAGATGGTGCAGCTCCAACCAACACCTTGACTATAACCTTGTGAGAGATCCTGAACCACCCAGATAAGCCACTCCAGAATCTCTAATCTACAGGAAATGTAAGTATAATAAATATTGTTGTTGTGTTAAGCCAGGAGTGTCAAACTCATTTTCACCAGGGGCCACATCAGCCTCGCAGTTGCCTTCAAAGGGCCAGATGTAATTTTAGGACTGTATAAATGTAACTACTCCTTAACAGTTATGCGAGAGCTCAGCGCTGCCACTGGGTAGAAACAAAGTGCCGGGCTGGATAAAGCAAGGTGGAGGGCCGGATTCGGCCTGTGGGCCTTGTGTTCGCCACCTGTATGTTAAGCCACTAACTTCTGGAGTAAGCTGTTACACGGTAGCAGATAACTGCACCCTAGTGGTGTTGATCCCCGTTGCCCACAGCAGTAACCTGCTCATCACCTCCTTTACTGTGCTTCCTTACAGCCCCTCCAGAGAGCACTACCGCCACTCCAAATCCATGTCTCAGGGTCAGCCTTTGGAGTCTAAGACAGCTCATACAAGGTCCATATTATTATTATCATTGTCATATTAGGACTGAGAAAAATCAAATTTAGGTCACAGTTACACAACAAACAGTGGCAGACCAAGGTTTCCTGAATCTTAATCCACTGCTTCCGATTTCATCCAAGCTGGATCCCTCCCTACTCCAACACTTTGCAATTTTAAGACTTCTCTCTTCTCTCCCCAAGAACACTAAGTCAATTTGCTCAATCACTGTGGCCCCACACACCCATCATAATTACCAACTTTCAAAATCAAGCAAATTCAGCAACAAAAGCAGGAACTTTGAGTCACTTAAGTTTCAGCTGTGCTCATTTTTTCTAATGATACTTGTCTATAGCAGAGCGGAATAACTAGCAAGTTAATGGATTATTCTTCCGTTGACATGAACGCAAAGGCTAGATGTGGCTCTACTGTGTTTTATGTCTGGGCTACCCGTGCTGGCCCGAAATTGGGAGCCCATGCCACTCAGGATTTACTAAAGCTATGAACAAACAACTGTGCTGCACGGGCAAGAAACGGTGAAGACCAGGCCTGTGGAGGCTGTGCTTTCTCTTCTAATCAAGTAAAATGAACAGCCAGCTTCAACTGTCAAGACATTTCATCATAATCATTATTGTGCTGTGTGGTAATTAGGCATACATGGGACACAGATGACTCTCGATAGTACCATTTTACATATCAAACAGCGATTTTGGTGTGTTTCTTCTCCCTTTGATAAGTTTTCAGTCTCCATCTCTACTCTGTCACTGCGGGTGGTTTGCGCCGAGTCAGAGAGGTAGGAGAGAACACACAGAGGGTTTGGAACCAAACAAACCACTCAAGCTGTCTGACCCTGACCCAGTCACTTTGCATCTCCGGACCCGGTATACAATGGAAATGCAGCCTCTCCAGCAGTACTGCTCCGACAATCCAATGAGAAACAAATGCAATCCCTAGCACAGTGTTAGGATGCTGTCGTTGCTCATTGAAGTCTCCTTTCGGTCTCTTTTATCAATATGATTTCCACATAATGTCATGGGTTCTTGATTATCTCCCCACAGGTTATATCATGTCCTACCCCTACTCCCACTCCCAAAAGCACCTGCCTTCACTCTCCAAGTCACACCATCCCACGCTAAAATGCCAAACTTATTCATACTTGAGAAAAAGACTTCCTACCATCTGAAGGGGAGCTACCAACATAATCAGGACAAATGGTTTTGGGTTCACCGGTGGAAAAGAACAGATTTCAAATTTACCTAGGCCCGTTCAGACAGTTTGATAGGAGTGTCAACAGTTTAGCATGAATGAGTTTAGTGATGGGCAAATGATGACGGCAATTTCTCTTTCCATTTGAGCTGGATATAGCTGGTGAGAAACTAGAATGTATTAGTCACCTGAAAGAGCTAAGGGAAAACTGTAATGCTGTGGCTTCCAGTTGTGTTCACCCAATGGGAGACTATGGTATTATAAAATAATTTAGCAAACACATACAGGTAGAAAGTCTGCATAAAAATATCTCACATCCTCATGGCTGTGTGACCTTCTGGGCTTTGGCAGACACTATGAAGGCAAAGAGTTTACTTCTCCAATGCAGAAGATAGATTTACAGAAACAATGCCCAGGGGTAAACACAACAGGTCTGAATAACAATAGCAACAGTAATTACTACCACTTCTTAAGGGCCTAACATTCACTTGCATGCCAAGGTTAACAAATAACCTCTATGTCTTACCTCACGTGATCCCCTTGCAGCCTGGGTGGGTATTATTAAATCCATTTCGGATAAGCAAACTGAGACCCTGACAAAATACATGTCATATCCAAGAGGTTCATGAATAAATGGAAAAAAAAAAATCAGGTCTAGAATCTTAATCTCATATTCATGTTCCTTATCAGACTCTACTAATAAATAATTAGCTGTGGTTTGAGGGATAAACAGAAGCTAATTTATAAATTCTCCAGGTAGCGTTTCTTGCCCAAAATTGGTTTTTAGACCCACAAACCCACACGTCTGCATCACACGGGTAGTGTAGAAATAGTTTAAAAATAATTGTTTAGTGATCTTCAAGAAGAATTTCTTGTCCTGAATGGAGAGATATCTCCCAGGGTCCAGGGCAACTGCAAGTAGCTGTGTCAGGACCTGTAACTTCTGTAGAAGCAAACATTCAGATCTTGTCACAAAACAGCAGACCTTTACTGAGTCAGCTAGGAAGGACACTTAACAGTCAATTTTTTTTTTCAGCTTCCCCACCATGACATGGAGACTTTTGGCCACAGATACCAGATTTATCTATGAAGCTCTTGACCTCATTGTGAGGGAAAAAAACACTTTCAAATATAAGAAATATAAGATTCACTTGCAAAACATGATAGTGAGCCTGGGAATACAGCAAATGCAAACCGAGCCAACACCATACTAGGAGAGGGGTCCCTGGCCCAGAGGAGCATGCAAACCAGTGGTTCTCAATCTGGGATGATCGTCCACATCCTCTGGAGGCATTTTAAAATCCAGATAGGTCTCTATTCAGAAGTAATTATCCTCAATTAATTTAGAAACTCAAGTAGAACTGACATTAGTATTTTTTAACCTCTGCAGGTGATTCCTTTGTGCAGTCACAGGATAGAAACACTTAATATAGTAGAAGCCAGAGTGTTCTATACTCACTTGATTTGAGAAGCACCTAAGGTTCTTACCAAAGATGCAGATTCACGGGCCCAGATCAACTCCCCCTGAATCAGAATTCCCAGGGGGAAGAACTTGGGAATGAGTACAGTGGACCCTTGAACGATGCAGGTTTGAATCACCTGGGTCCAGTTGTACACAGATTCTGCCTTTAAGTGGACTTGCACCGTTCAAATACCAGTTATTTAAGGGTCAAGTGTATTTTGAACAAGAGCCCAAAATTCTTCTGATTAGGAAAGTTAAATGTAACCTGTTATTGCCCTAAAAAACTTGACAGAGTGAAAAGGCAACCTACAGAATAGAAAAAACAATTCCATATCATATATCTGACAAGAAAAGATTAATATTCAAAATATATAAAGAATCCCTACAACTCAAAAAGACAAATAACCTCATTTTTCTAAATGGTTGAAGGACTTAAATAGACATTTCTCAAAAAAAAGACATCTCTCATTAGAAAAATAAAATCAAAAACCACAATGATATATCACCTTACACCCATCTTGGTAGCTACTATAAAAAAAAAGAAAGTAACAGTTGTATCAAAAAAAAAAAAAGAAAGAAAATAACAGTTGTTGACAAGGATGCAGAGAAATTGAAACCCATGTGCATACTGGTAGGAATATAAAATGGTGTAGCCTCTATAGCAAATACCATGGAAGTTTCTCAAAAAATTAAAAATAGAACTACCTCATGATCCAACAATTCTACTTCTGATATATACCTAAAATAATTCAAAACAGGATCTCAAAGAGATATGTGCACACCCATGTTCATTGTAGTGTCATTTATAAAAGCCAAAAGGTAGAAGCAACTCAAATGTCCATTGATGGCTGAATGGATAAGAACAATGTGATATATGCCAACGGAATATTATTCGGCCTTGAGAAAGGAAATCTTGTCACATTCTACAACGCGAAGAGACCTTGAGGACATTACGCTAAGGAAAACAAGCTAGTCACAGAACAACAACTGAAGTAGTCACATTCATAGAAACAGAAAGCAGAATGGTGGTTGACAGAGCCTGGAGAAGAGGAGGGGCAGAGGCTGGCCGATGGGTGTGGGGTTCAGTTCTGCAAGATGAAGAAGTTGTAGAGATCTGCTGCACAAGAATATTCACATAGTTAACACTACTGAACTGCATGCCTGAAAATGGTTAATATGCTAAATGTTACTTTTCCTATTACATGCAAAAACTTTTTTTCAATTTTTTTTTTTAATTTAAAAACATGATAGTGTCCAAAACCCAATAGCTTTCTATGTCTCATCAGTCTCTGTCACAGCCCAGAGAACAAAGAACTCCGGGTGTTTCAGTTTTCTCTTCTGTAAAAATAAGACAAACAAAAACAAACAAAAACATTTCCCCATCTGCCTCCTAGGAGGGCAGTCCCAGATTTGGGGACATCCAGACACTTGCTACCTATAAATCTGGACAAGCCGAGATGGACAGAGACTGCTGATTAAGAGAGAAGAGTTTTAAGGCGTGGGGGACGGGAAGATCGCAGACTCAGGAGACGGGTGGCCAGGAGTGAGAAGAACCACCTGGGTCATCTCTGAGGCGCAAGATACTTGAAGGGGTGAGTGGATTGGGCTGGGGTGGGGGTGGGGGTGACACACTCATTGGGAAGAGGTGACGCTGCACGGTAACGGAAGGCCTTCCTCCACCTCCCCATGCCATCCTCAGTAAAAGTCACTTGCTCCCACGTCTGTCAGCATGACAGCGCTGAGGGAAGTTTCCATGCCACATACTTCCTGCCTGCCACCCGGCCCCTGCTCAGGTCCATTCTCTGCCCTTCTCCACTCAGCTCTGGTCCCCGGATCACCGACAAAGGCTCCTGGCCCTCTGACTTCCAGCAGGGTCCAGCTAGTAGAGCCACTGGAAGGACATGTGAGGGTGGGAGAAGAAGGTGCAGCCAGGGTGTTCTGCGCCACGTCTGCTCGACTCCAGCATCACACTTCCGGAGGTAGCGGCCTCCCTCCGTGAAGACAGACCCTGCAGGGCAGCCCTCCTCCACTGTCTCAGGGCTCCAGTAAATGGCTTGTGTCCCGCATCCCATCAGGCCTGGCCTCCCTGACACCAGTGCCTGCGTGCCCAGCATCCCTGTGGATCTCCTACAGTATCTTTCTTAAATTAATCTTCTCTGTGAGTGGAATTCAGCTTCCTTCTGGGACCCTGATTGGTACATTTGGCTTCTGGCTTGTAGAGTGGGGCTAGGAGGCAAAAAGGAAAGAAATAAAGGAAGGAGAATGTGAACGAGCCCGCCCTGCAGAGAGCTTCTAAAGCTCCCAAGTTCGGGCATCACCAGGGCCTGCTACTTCCCCAAGTGCTACAATCAGAAATGCTTTAAGCATGCCATCCCAAACCCCGAAAGGGCTGAAAACAACACTGCCTGTTTCACGGTTTGCTGTGCTGGAAACATAAGGGGAAAGGCAATAACATCCACACCGCCACATCGGTCTTCCGGTGTCCCCAAACCTCCGCAAGACCTTAGAGAGTAGCTCCCAGCAGGGCCATGTGTTGGCAGTGAATGCCCTCCCTGCCCCGTCATGGGAAGGCAGAGCCCTGGAAGTACTCGAGGGGCAGAAGTGGGCAGCAACTTCACCATGAGTGAGAGGGAGGCATCTGAGCTTTTTGCAACCACAGTGGCGAAGAAATTTCAACACTTTCAATCATAGAGGAACCCGCAAGGAACTGTTATTTAAACTCCTGAGCTTTCAGGCTGGGCTTAAAACTGGTTGTTCTCAGAGATGAGTTCATGGCAATGTCATGGGGGAAACCTGATTTTTAAAAAATTAAGAAAAAGGTGTCCCCAGGGCCCTGGAGGAGTCTCGAGGGTCTCTGAGCAATTAGCAGTGGGAAAAAACAATAACCAGCTCCTTCCCCCCTCCTAACCCAGCACTCTGACCAGAGGCCTCCCTCTGCCCAAGTCCCATCAAGGACGAAAGAGGTCCTAAGAAGAACAAAAAATTGGGAGGGGCTTTCAGTAGGAGGAAAGGTAATTTCAGAACATGCAGGGAAAGAGATTGGGTGACCTGAAAGAAAATCTGAGAAAGGTAACCAAATCGGTGGTCAGAAAGTAGAGCAGCTCTGGAAATGGCCAGGAGCAAGACACACAATTGTTAAAATAGGCCCCATATGGCACATTTGCTCTGTTTCCGGGAGCCGCTTCCCCAGCCGTTTGAGGCAAACAAGTTGAAAAGAAAGGCTGGGGGCGGCTACAGGCTTTGGAGTTAAAGCAGCATCTGCAGTATTATTAACTGGGCCGAGATGTGCAGAAGCTATCAATCGTTCCTCTTTGGAGAGTAATCAATTGCCAAAGAGGTCCAAACAGGCCGCTTCTCTCCCCCTCAGGTCTGGCCCTGAGTGCGGCCAATTAGCTAAGTGCTTCGGTGCTGGAGCCGGCTGGGAAAACAGCGGGCTCCCCCTTAAACACAAGGTGCTGGAGGGAAGAGAAGCTTCAGGTACTCTGCTTTTCCACTGTCCCTTGACCAGGACCCACACTGTCCACTAACATTGCTTGTGAGTAGAATCTGTGGGGAGGGTGGGAGCAGGCTCTGCTTTTAGAGTTGGCAGTCTGGCAGAGACTACCAACCCTCTCCAGGTAATGTTTTTAATGGCATAAATTAATGCACTGAACTTCAAAAGAGGGCAATTACATTGAAACACAGTTACCAAAATATTTTTTTAGAGAACAAACTGGTGATATTGTCCTGGCTGGGTGGCTCAGTTGGCTGGAATGATGTCCTGTACCCCAAAAGGTTGTGGGTTCGATCCTCAGTCAGGGCACGTACCTAGGTTGCAGGTTCAATCCCCAGCTGGGACACGTACAGGAAGCAACTGATTGATGTTTCTCTCTCACATCAGTGTTTCTCTCTCTCTCTCTCTCTCTCTCTCTCCCTCTCTCTCTCTCCCTCTCTGAAATCAATAAACATATCCTCGGGTGAGGATCTGAAAGGAGAAAACTAGTGATATAGTAAATAGCTGTGAATCTTTCTTAAACATTAAAAAGTAAGATCTAGTGGTGGGTGCAATAACTTAAAGTTATGTAAGTAATGAATTTTTCAAGATATTTATAACAATAGCAATGTGATATGAAATTATTTGTAATATCTAGTGGAACTGTTAATTCTACTGTGGTTTTCTGACCTACATTTATCACTGAAGGGATTGTTAGCTTCATTTAGACATTAGTGAAAGTAAGTAATATTTTTTCCATCCAAATTTATAGATCCCTGAGTTCTCTCCATGTGCCTTAGGTTAAGAACTTCTTCCATAAATGGGAATTGAAAATGACAATGACCCTCTTCAATTGCTGTGAATGCTGTAAGAAAACATGCATTCATCTTTTAATCTAACTGTCCTAGGTGCAAATCCCTTAGACCTTGGCCTTAAGGGGCCTGAAATCTGGAAAGCATCACATAGAGACACTGACTCCTGCTGTGTCCAAATCTATCCAAACTAATGGTTGCTCACACCCCACCTTCCCCGCTGCCACACAGAAACAGACTACACCTTTCCTCTGTCCTTTTTTCCTCAGCCTTCCTGCGTTTTATCAATTCCCCATTTGGGAGCTTGGAATAGATGGTTACTGAGTCCATGGGGCTCATCAACTAGACTGTGGACAATCTGTGACTTTGGGATGACTTTTCTCAGTAACATGATCAGGTCTGTATTTCAGAACAGTCCCTCTGGCTTCAGGATTGAGAGTAGCCCTCCGGCCTACCAGCCGTCCCTTTGTCCAAGTCACCATCCATTCTTGCCTGGACTGTTGCTATGTTCTCACCTGGTTTCCTCCCATCCATTCTTGCTCCCCTACTGTTATTCTCAGCAAAGCACCCAGAGTGATTTTCTTCTTTGGTTCATTGATTATCCATATCATATAAATTTCAATCTCCTTGCCATTCTGCAAGGGTCAGCAACCTACAGCCTACTGGCCCAATCTGGCCTGCCCCTGCTTTTGTATGGGCTGTGAGTTAAGCAATGTATGGACATTTGTTTTTGCTTTTATTACATAAATAGCTACACATTAGGGCCTCAATTTTACCTCTTGGGCCACAAAGCCTAAAATATTTACCATCTGGCCCTTTATAGAAAAAAATTTGCTAACCTCTGGCAGCCAGCAAGCCAGAAACCACCCTGGCCATTCAAACGGGGTTTGGGGGCGGGGGTGGGCGGGGCATTAACTCTGAGAATTGTTTGTTCAGAAGTTGTCAGAGCTGAGGAGACAAAATGACACGGTGAGGCAGTGCAGAGACTACAACAGCAGGAAGCTGCTACCACCCTGCAGATGGCAAAACAAGGAAGGAACTGGTGTAACTAACAGGAGCCAGAGAGCTGCGGCATCCAGCAGAGCCGCAGGGGATGCAGCTGGGAAAGGAATGCTGTCCAAGGCAGGGCAGAGGTGAGGGAGAAAACCTGGATGCTCACTTCCTCTCACCCCCCCCACCCCGTTTCACAGCAGTACCTCCTATTGGCTGAAGCCACCTGGAAGGTTGTTAGCAAGGGGGCCTGCAACAGACAGCCGAGCAACAGGAGGGAAGGGCAGGCAATGGAGAGTACAGCGGGCAGGCAAATAACCAGCTCCCCTATAAAGTGACAATAACACCTGCCTTGTCAAGTAACCATAGGAGCTCAAGATAACTTAAGTAAGCTGTCCATGTGATGCCTGGAAAGGGTAGTTAATATTATTATCATCATTATTGCTATTATTAACTTCGACCTGCACTTGGGTCTCCTGTATTAGGTTGTCCAAGCTAAGCATAAAGGTGTAGGCAGAGGACAGGACCGTAATGACCAGACCTACACAGAAGTGGTAAGGAATGGCCTGAAATTAGACCACAGCAATGGCTCCCAAACATACCGTGGAGATGGGCCCAAGAACTTAGATCAAACCCCCTTTTCCCAGGCCACGAAATCATTTCACGGAGTTTGCTCTTGCGAAATGCACTCAGAGATGTTTTGTGCTAATAAGGATTTTTCCCCTAAAAGTATGTATGTTGTTAGTGGAAATTCATTTCTGTCCATTTCTCACACTTCTTGCTCACCCTTGAACTGTCTCTTGTGCCAACCCTTAAAACCACAAGCAGAACAGCTCAGTTTAACAAGCTTCCTCTGTTAAATGCCAGCCAATGAAATCAATGATGGGTGTAATGAGATCGAGAATGCAGCCAGTAGGGGAAGCTTTTGCCATCTTAAATGCCGTAAGCGGGGCTGCAAAGGTGCACAGACTGAGTATGCACCACCAACTCAGGAGGGCCATCCATCCAAGCAGAACCTCGGAGAACTAGCTATTGGGCAATTGCCCGAGGGTGACCACCTCTGGCCACCCACACTTCAAGTCCCTGACAGCTGAGCGCTGAAACCCAAGCCTAAGGCTTCAGGAGTTCCAGCTCTAGGTTTACAGGGGAAGGCCGTGTTTCCTCCACTTCAGACGCTTCTGGGGGTCGGTGTCACTCACAGTCCTTCTCCCCACTTATCTGCCAGCGGTCAGGTCTGGTATGGGTGACGGCAATAAATAGCTGCATGATTTGGTCTTGCAGTCAGTCTACCTCTGATTCTGCTCCTGTCAGACTCATTTCTGGGCTGAACTTTTAAGTATTGCAATGACAGCTATGTAAATAAAATCAAAAGCTGTTAGTGGGAATAGAATTCATTCTTTCTACTCAGGTCCTATACTGGTTCCCAGAAGAGCTGTTTACTGGAATCTCCAAGGGCAGGCTGGGCGTGGGACTGGCTGGTAGGGAGCTGAAGGTACAGGGAAGATGGTTTTTATCCAAAGCTAGAGTTTCCCAAACTTGTACTATTCTCAAAGTCTTAAAAAATGTCATTATATCCTGTCATTAAAGCCACCTCTATATTTGTTTACTTAACATCTCACTTTTAATTAACTCATTTTTATTTAAATTCATTTTGAAGGAAACTTTGTATTATTTTCATAAACAGGAAAGTGGTGTCACCTGCCATAAATAGAAGGTGACCATGAAAACGAAATGATGTCATTACGTGGCCCACTGAAGGCCCAGAATCTGGGACCCACTCTCGGTGTTAAAAAGGAGAGACCTGGCGAGGGGCAGGAGAGCTGTCAAAGATATACTGGCACAAAATAAAATATTTTCCTTTAAATAATCAGGATTGAAAAATAACTGGAAAGGAAGTCATTCTTTCTGTGTGACTCAGTGACATTTGTCCCCATGTCCACACGCTGCCTGAGTCACCTGCACAGTCTGGTACATAGAAACAGTGATTTGCAGCGTCCAGTGCAAACCAAAAACGGAAGGCCTTGCTCAACCATTATTAATAATTTCAAGAGAGCAACAGCAGAGCATTAGACCAAGCACTGGGCCCCTCTAAGCAAGGGGCCTATGCAATTACACGGGCCACACACTCGGAAGCCTTGATGGTACATGTGCCCTACATCTAAGAGAATGAACAGATGAGACCACCCTGTAAAAACTGAAGTCTGAAAATCCCAAAGCACGGTCCAGAGGGCCATCAACACTTCCTGAGGCAGGAAACAAAGCCAAGATACAGGACCGATAAGTCTGCACCTTGCTGATGACAACAACCGAGAGTCAGGTCAGAAGCAACAATGAGGAATGCGGCTGGAGCCACTGCCTGGAGCTATTTGCAGCTTGCTTTTAGAAAACCAGCTCCTTCTTCCTTCTAGCCTTAGTGAAGGTTAGGTTTGAGAAATATAAGATAGCAACCACATGACCTGGTATACGTGGCAGTGCCCTAGCAAGAAACATCCAGCCTACTTAAAGGTGTAGCGGAAGAGAGTTTAATGAAGGAACAACACCCAGCGAGGTGGAGGCAGGGTTATCAGCACCAAAAGGGACAATCACACACCAGGACTAACAGCAACAGGGAGCTATTACCATCCCTATACCTGAAAGGGGAAGGGGAAGCAGTGGCTATGGACACTTAGAAGGAACTGAACCCCTGAGAGAGGGTTGGCCAACAGGAGCCAAGGCTTTGGAGGAGGGATGTAGTTCCTGCCAAACAGCAGCTCAGTAGGGAGGGAGCAGGAAGCATAAATGCACAACTCCTTTCTTCTCTCAGGCGGGCATTGGCTGGACCCACCCAGAACCAGAGGGCAAAAGATCTGGGCTTATGCAGTCTCAGAAGTCAACCTCCTTATGCACAGGGAGGCCAAGGTTGGGGGGCGAAGGGGGGTGGGGATCTGGAGAGCAACTGGAAGTTAACCAGCATACCTGGTGACATGCGTTTGTGGGGTACAATCTGTGACACATATTTGTAGAGGTACCGAGGAGTATATGAGAGAGAGAGTGTGTGTGTGAGTTTGGGAAAGGGTTTCATGAGGGAAAGATAGCACCCTGCTATCTAGGACAAACACACATTAAGCTAGGGAATTCGAAAGGAGGTAAGGCATTCCATTTGGACATGCCTAATTTGGAAGCATAAGGAGCACCTAGGGGGATAAGGAACCTGGACTGGCACTAGAGACCAGAAGTCGTGGATTTGTGCAAGGCAAATCAAGTCAGCGAGGAAAAAAGGCCAAGAACACAGACACAGCAACACCATCATGTGAAAGGAGGTCAGGGGAAAAAACACAGTAAAGGAAACTAAAGGATGGACATCTGGATAAGAAGAGACCCAAGAGCATTTATCTATGGGGAGTTGGGGTGGGGGCCCTGCAGAAACATTGAGTCAGGGACCTCTCTGGAGGAAGGGAGCCTCTGGTCCCTTACAGAAAGCCACTAGGAGGAAGCCTGCACTGCACCGGCATTTGGATGAGATGTCCGTTTCCCATGTTCCATCGCGATGTCCCCATCGTGGTCAGGGGTGCGATAGCTGGAGCAGTTCTCAACTACGCCCCCTCCAAAGATCCCAGTCCGTCCCCAAAATAGAAGTGGATGATGCCTCACCCACCACAACCTCCAGCTGGCAGTAAGCACCTCTGGCTTCCGTCTCCCCACCACCGTTCTCCCCATTTCTTCTGAAACCGGCACAGAAGGATTAACTGGGATGGGGGGTGCTGGAAGGGATGGAGGTGCAAGCAGAAATAAAAGGAACCAAATTTCCATTGGAATCTCTGAGACAATTAAGGGCCAATACAGCAGACATAAGCTCCGGCCAGTTTGGCTTGCTGGCCAGCTTCTCAAGGGGCAGGTAACAAAGAAGCCAACTTCCCTGGTGGCCCTAAGGAGATGCCACAGCTCTTCTCCAGACGGCAGCCTCTGCCACCTGTCAGCCCATGCACTGCCCCTCCCGTGCATCCTTACCTGAATTGATGCTGAGGGTACAGTCACACATGGAACCAAAGTCTAGTCCCTCTGCCCCCACATGCTCGCAGCCAGGATGGCCCTGTGCCCACGTGCCTACAGGGAGGCCTCCTGGCCCGCTCCCCTGATGTCCTGAATCTCTTTTTCAGGGTAAGCCAGGACTAGACTAACAATCCCATACCTGAAAAGCCTTAAGTCCCTTCCAAAAAGAGCACCTGACTTTCACCAAAGCTAGCAGGTAGAGATTCCTCCTTCCACAACACAACCCCGTTGTCCTCTCTAAGGAAAGCCGCTTTAACTGAGAGACCCTCCAGGTGACTGGCCAAATGAGGCCAGTTCTCTCCCTGCTTCTCATCTGCCTTCCTGCTGATCTGTCTGTAGCTTTTGCCAGTGACCATTCTCTCAGTCAGCGTCTACTGAGCTCTGGAGCCACAGGGCCCTTGTTCACTGAGGTAGCTGAACTACATCATTTCCCAAAGTTCTTCTGGTTCTCTATGCGACCCTCTCTGACCCTCTTGTCTGCATGTGAAGGTGCGAGATGATTCATGCAGGAAGGACTCATAACCGTTTCCCTCTAAGAAGCTTAGCGCCTTAGGGGAGAGACAGGGAAGTACACGATCACCCCATTAGATGTACACAAAAGCACTAAAAGAACAGAGAGATCCAGAGGAGAAAGTCATTCCATCCAAACAGGGACCAGGATGATTCAGTAATAACAAAGAGCCTACTATTCATTATGTGCCAGGCTAAGTATTAGCTATTTACGTGAGCATTAACTCTTATAAACCCAGGAGGTAGCCAGCCTTATTGGCCTTGTTGTATAGATAAGGAAATGAAGGCTGGCAATGTTAAGAAATTTGCCAAAGGCCACTCAATACTAAGTGCGTGGGTTTGGATGTGGACAAATCTATTCCACTCCAAAACCTGCACTTAATCACAGTATACACAGTAACTACACCAGCAACAAATAATTATTGGGCATCTACTGTCCAATCAGATACTGCCTCATACATTTAACACACACACAAATTTACCTCATGAGGAAGGTATTTTTTCAGTTCCCCCTCTATAATAAGAAATGAAAGGTCAGTGAGGTTGTAGAACTCGCGTAAGGTCACAGAGAGGCCAGAATTCATATCTAGAGCCTAAGTATCACAGAATTTTCCATCCAGGTTTGAAGAAAGAGTGTGTGAATATGCTTTAAAGGCTGCTAAAAAAGGAAGGTGTCCTTAGTTTGGGCTCTCCCAAAAGCATAACCTGAGATAAGAATTTGGGTGCACGCAGTTTACTCCTAAGGCGATTCCAGGGAGCAGAGAAGGCTGACACAGGGCAATAAAGACAAAAGAAGGGTCTATAATGGGGGTTGCCACCGTGGACACCAGGCCCAATTCCATGAGCCTTCCCCCGAAGCATACAGAATCCTCCCAGAATTGAGTTCCCATGGGAAAGATGATGGAATATTCCCCATGCTCCCCTCCCCCATGGGGTGGGTCTGCTGAGCTCCCTCAGGCATCCCTGACCTCAGGGGAGCCCTGGGGCAGTAAACAAAGCCATAAATATGTGTGAAAACAGACAGAGTGGGCAGGAAGTGAAACAGAAAGCTGGTTCTGAACCGCCCAGTCCAGTCGTGGCTGAAATCAGAGGAGACAATGAGAATCTGAGTCCAGGTCCCAGGTGTGCCTGCCTCCCAGGGGAGACGCAGCGGCTGGGGACACTGCAGACGCAGCAGGCAGCAAGACCAAGATTGGAACCTGAGTGCCTATCCCATGCCTGTCCTGCCACCCACGTGCGAAACTTTCCATTGCTCCCTGCTGAGATCCACAGCTGTCTCTCCCACGCGGGGTCTGCAGCTTTCCTATGGAAAAGTCAGCAATAAAGTCTCAAGTCCATGAGGTAAACTGAAATGGAACAACCCATGGTGCTAAAGCCAGAGGCAGCTTTCCCTTTTTGGGCATCCTACCATGAAGAAGCAGCCCTCTGCCCCAGGCAGAGGTATGCCTGGGCTCTCAGCTGCTGGCCTTTTCTAGGCTGGCAGTACAGAATGGCAGCTGAATGCTTGGACTGTGTGTCCTTGGGTAAGTTATTAACCCTTATGAACCTCAGTTTGTTTCATCCTTAAAGCAGGACAAAGATACCTACCCAGGAGAATAGAACGGGAATTAAATGACATTCTGCCTGTAACACATTTAGCACAGTATGAGGCATAGAGTGAGCATTCAATCAAGGACAGATGTGCATATCTTAACATTTTTGAGTTGATTCAATTCAATACCAAAGAGGAGAACTAGAGGCAGTTATTTATCATTTGAAGAAAGAGAGTGATATAATACAGAGGCTGCTAGGCTTGCCAGGCAAAAGACTTCATCTCCCAGCTGTATAACCTTAGGCCCAGTAACCTCTGAAATTCCAGGTTTTCTATCATTAAGTGGAGATAATCACTTCTGTCTGCCTGGAAACATTGCTGAGGCTCAATGGAGATCGCAAAAGTAAAAATGCTTTGTAAACCTGAATGTAAGAGAAAAATGTTATTGTTGTGATGATAACAATGATAAGAATCAAAGCTTTTCCCTCCCCAACACATGCACATACACACTCCAGGGGACTGAGCACCCCTCAGTTGCTGGAAGGGGCACAAGGCATTGTCATCTTAAGGTCAGTGTCATTGAAGGGAATCTATGATTAATATCAGAGACACTCGGTGACAGCTGTTCAGGGCAAGTTATTCATACCATCAGTATCAAGGACTGTGCCACTAATTTATTTATGTATGAGGATGACAACCAGGGAAAGCAATTAGGTTTTGGACATCTGCGCTTTTGTGATACGGGATCGCGGGAGCTAAGGGTGGAAACCTTAACAACAGTGGCTAACCGCTAACTACCTTCCTTCCGCGTTGGCCCAGGCTCGCGGCCTCTTTACAGGCCAAACAAGTCACGTGTGCGCCCCAATCCCTCATCTGTTCTCCTTCGCGCTCCAACCCAAGTTACACAAGTGGTGGGAGGGCTGAGAGGAAAGCAAGGCTGGAGACAAAGTTGGGGGCGAAGCTAAAGTATTTCCAGAGTTCTTTACAACAATCCATTAATGAACCCTTGCAACAACCCGGGAAAGTAGGTCAATATTATTATACTTGCTTCGTGTTTGAGAAAACAGGCTTAAGAAGAATGGCTTGCCCAAGGCTAAGCCAGCGATCAGAAGAGCTGAAGCGGAATTAGATGGAAGAATTCCTGACTTCAAATCCTCAGCCAAGTATGTGCTTACTTAGCATGCAGAAGGTGATCAATAAGTGAGATGGACTCACTGACTGACTTCTAAAATGATACATTAATCCCCTCCTGGGTGCAGAGGCGAATGCTAGGTGCTACCCAGATCTTAGCCAGGAGAGCTTTTAAACACGGATTCTGAATAATCCAAGAGAATATCTTTGGGTGCACCTCCAGTTGTGAGAAAGATGAAGAGGTAGGTTTGTCTTCACAGCGGATGTTGTTTCGGCTGCCAAACAACTGAATACCCTTCTTTCCAGGGGGGCAAGGAGAGGTTTGCAGGGCTCTCTACCCTTTCCCCCATCCCTATAAACCCTATGGAAGCCCAATTAGGTCCAGGATGTAGTACAGGGTGGACAAAACTGGGGCACAAGGCCCCTGGTACCACTGAGCTGCCCAGTGACCTCTAGTCTGGTGGCAACTCATGAGACTGTTCCTATGGCAAGTCCTTGGCTGTGCTTTCACCTCCCTGGTCTCCCCAAAGCCTGCGTTCCAATTTTCCAATCAATTCCAATAAACTCTTCTGGCCTTCAGTTAACTGGACTCTGTTTCTGTTGTTTGCAACCCTGACTTAGTTTCTGACCTGAAAATGTAAGGACTCGCCCACAGGGATTCAAACTGCCAAGCGTAGATTCCCACACATTGCTGGTGGGAGGGTAAATAGGCAAAACATTCAGGGAGGAGAATTTGGCAAGGTACCCTTTGGCCCAGCTCTCCACCTTGGGGAATTTATCCTACGTATGTGCTTGCAACATCGCAAAACACCTTACACACAAATTATTTGGCACTTATGTACCTATATGCTAGGTTATTCACTGTAGTGGCATTTGTAATAGCACCATATTTGAAGGGATTCAAAAGTCCATTAATAGAGGACTGACTAAATTATAATATGTGCACATATTATGATAGATAATATGTGCACATAATATGTGCACAAGGTATCTAGTTCTTTTTAAAAAATGCGGTATTTACTATGTGTTGATATGGAAAAAATCTCCCAAATATGCAAGCCAAAAAATAAATAAATAAAAGATTCAAAACAGTGTGCGTACTGTGCTACCTTTTATAACAATATGAGAACAATAAGAATCCGCATTTGTTCTTTCTAAAATATACCTGAGGCAACTCTAGCGGGCGACAAAAGGAAACTACACCCAGTGGTGTCCTATTGGGAGGAGAAGGAGGCAACAAGAAAACAAGACGGGATGTCTTTATAACGTTAGGTGTTTCTGAATCATGTTAATAGGCACCGATTCAAAACCCTGCATTTAAGAAGTGCCATCGCAGAGGGTGCAAATCAGCACGGATGGAATTCGTTTGACCTCCTGCCCTCACAGGGACCCACCCAGCCCCTGCAGCATGTGGACAGGGCAGCTGGTTAGCAGTGGCTGTGGGCTTGCATACCATCGAAGTAAAATCTGGTCCAGACTATGGAGGGGAAAGGACAGAACAGAATGCTGAAAGCCAAGCAAGATAGTTTCTAGTGGGAGAGAAAAAGAAGGGTCACAGTATCTTTTGATGTGTGAAATACAAAGAAGTGACATTTCAGAGACGTGCCTGCTGTAAGCAGCATATGTTCGGGTCAAACAATTCACTGTCGCCTGCTGTCGAGACACTTTCCCGCAAACTAGGAAAACAGCCCATTCAGCATGAGCGACTGGGAAGCACAGGTCCTGGCAAATGATGTGTCTCGGTGGAGTCTGTCTGGTGTGATTATTCCACAAACACCCCCTGAGGAAGAGATCTTGAGCTTTCTTACCTGCAGGTCCATGGCTCAGGCTCAAACCAAGGTCCCCAAGACAAAATGTATTTATTTATCCCCTAAGCCATTTACTTGAAAATCAATAATATTTCAAATTTAATGAGTTATAAGACAAGTAAATTAGAATTTGGAGTAAGCAATATTGATTGGATTATTTTGTCAGCAGGAACCCCTGACTTTCCTCTATAATTAAGGATTTCATCTAGGGTACGACGTGCTCAACACCACTGGCTTCCGTGAGGAAATCAGAGGTCTGCCCGTTCCCGTCATGAAAGCCTTCTTCCACGAGCTGGCTGGCAGTCCGCACCCCGCCAGTGTGGGCGGCCCTGCCCTTCCCCTCAGCAGCAGGCTTCTGTGGCAAGTGGCTTCCCCAAGCACTAATCACCCCTTGCTCCAGTCCCAGAGCTTCAGTGAGTTTAAACATCAAAATGAAGAACTGCAACTCAAAAAAAAAAAAAAATCACTGTGGCAGAAATAGCCTTTAGTAAAAGAGCTTCTGTGGAATGATGTGGAATCATCAGAAGCTGTCTGTAAAGTTCCCCTGGTGATCTGAATTTCCTAGAAGCTTGAGGATGGCCAAAGTAGATTTCTCACCAAATTGACTAAACGAAGAAGGAACAAAAGGGCAGAACTTAAAACACCAATGGGTCAGACAATAAAGGTGAGAGGATTAAGCAAAAAAAAAACAAAAAAAAAACCTCAGACATAGACAACAGTATGGTGATTACAAAAGGGAACGGGGAATGAGCTGGGAGGTAGGAGAGGGTAAAGGGGGGATAGATGGTGATGGGAGGAGACTTGACTTGGGGTGGTAAACACACAGTACAATATACACAAGATGTATTACAGAACCATACACTTGAAACCTGTATAATTTTATTATCTAATGTCACAGCAATAAATTCAATTTAAAAAAACCATCTACTGTCACCATTCAACATCAACCGCCCTACCTTTCAACACTGAATCACCTTGCCTACATCAATCTTTTCTGCCCTGTCCTGAGGGAAACCTTACTTTTTAAAATCTGAGTAATGGCTGCTTTTCAGTGAACAAATGTATTGTTAAATAGAATTGATGACCTTGTAGTAGTCCTGGATCTTTGAACAAAAATGTCCCCAGCCCTCGTACTCAGGAAGGACAGTCCAGAGACTGCATGAGAAACGCAGCCACTTTGCACAGCCCCCGCTGTTTTAAATAGGGAAAGCAGAAAGCGAGCAGTGCCAAGTAGGTCCTGCTACTGAAAACACGCGCTATGCCTGGTGTGGGCACCTCCTGGGAGCTTGTTAGAAATGCAGGCTCTCAGGCTCCACCCCCAGAGCTACAGAATCAGAATCTGCATTTAAACGAGATTCCCAGGTGATTCTGGTGCCCACTGCAGTCTGAGGAGTGCCCCTTGGTTGGCACAGTGGCTCTGCTCTCACTCACTGTGTGGCCTTGGATAGGTTACATAGCCGCTGTGCTTTTCAGTGTGCCTGGCATATCATAAATACTCAAAAAATGTGAACTATTGTTAAAGAAGACACATTTCAAGCAGGAATGGGTGGAAGAAGCAGTGATATCAATGAACCCAAATATTTGTCCATTCTACCTCTGCTCCTTCAACCAAAAGGTTCAGTGGCAGAATTTAAATAGAAAAACAAACTTTTTTAAACACTACATTTGGAATTTCATAATCTTAGATTGAAATACCATCTCTACTACTTCCTCACTGTGTAAACCTGGGCAAGTAACTGACCAATCTGGCCCTCTGTCTCCTAATATGTACATATGTGATGTGGGTATTGAAAGTTAACTTTAGACGTTGCAAGAATTGAATTAAACAATCTGTGTCGAATAAGATGTGTGTGCACAGTGTGTGTATGTGCACATCTTTATTTTTAAGCTGATGACAGAGTATTTGTAAGGCTAGATGAATCTCTGACGCCAGGGGTTTGGGTTAGTTTTACAGTGGTTCTTAGCCCTAGCTACATATTTCAAAACAGGGGCCCGGCAAGGGTGGGCGGGGAAAGGGGTGCTTTTTAAAAAGACCTAGGTTCGAGAAATGCGAGACTTCCTAAGATGGCGGCATAGGTGAATGCACCGTACCGCCTCGCACAACCAAACAAGGGAAAAAAACAGAAATCTACACATCCAAAAACAGCCAGATCTGACAGAAAATCATATTGAGAGGAAGTCCGACAACCAAGGAATTAAAGAAGATACATTCATCCAGTTTGGTGAGCCAGAAGGTGCAGAGCGAAGGGAGAGCGCTCGGCGACCCCGCGGCGAGCAGGTGAGCAGACGGCAGGTCCGCGGTTGGAGGGGTGGTCCCCGCGGGGCTGCAGCACACCCAGACGGGGACCGACTGAAGCTCGGTCTGTGCCCGGCTCATCCGGACCCAGCGGGGCCGAGAGACCGGTGGACTTGGCAGGTCTGCATTTGTGTGCAGAGAGAACCTGGGGGAAGGCGGGGCGCAACTCAATGGCGCAGATCGAGAGCAGGTGAGGGGGTGGAGTCCGCGGCCGGAGGAACGCCGGGCCTCACAGGAAAGTTCGCTGGGGAGACCCTCGGGGATTGGAGCTGTGCAGCCTGTCCACCGACCCCGGAGCGACCCCCGGAGCCAGCGCAGAGGGGCCCGAAGTGCTTGCAGGAGGCGGTGTGGGTGCGGAGAGCAGAGAAGGCGCCATTGTGCACTCAGGTCCCGCCCCCAGAGGCTACGGTCCCAGCACAACTACCGGGAACTTCCCTGCACAGGGGAGCCCCAAGACTCCACCCCCCTTACAGTAACAGGTGCACCGAGGGGGGAAAAATGGCCCAAAGAAAGGGACAGATCAAAACCCCAGAGCTAACCGACCAAGAGATAGCCAACCTATCAGATGCACAGTTCAAATCCCTTGTA
>PVJI01004810.1:32294-104153 GCA_004026765.1 Micronycteris hirsuta | reverse complement strand
TTTTTTAAAGATTTTATTTTTATTTATTTTTAGAGAGAGGGGAAGGGAGGGAGCGAAACAGCAATGTATGGTTGCCTCTCACATGGCCCTCATGGGGACCTGGCCCGCAACTGTTTGCTTAGTTTGTTTTTGTTTTGTTTTTAGGTTCAGTTATTGGTAGTTGTGAGTTTGTTGTCATTTTACTGTTCATAGTTCTTGATCTTCTTTTTCTTAGATGAATCCCTTTGCCATTTCATATAACGAGGGCTTGGTGATAATGAACTCCTTTAAATTGATCTTATCTGGGAAGCACTTTATCTGCCCTTTCATTCTAAATGATAGCTTTGCTGGATAGTCATCTTGGATGTAGGTCCTTGCCTTTCATGACTTCATATACTTCTTTCCAGCCCCTTCTTACCTGTAAGGTTTTTTTTTTTTTTGAAGAAATCAGCTGATAGTCTTACGGGAATTCCTTTGTAGGTAACTGTCTCCTTTTCTCTTGCTGCTCTTAAGATTCTCACCTTACCATTAATCTTGGTGGTGTAATTTTGATATGGATTGGTGTGTGCTTCCTTCGGTCCAACTCCTTTGGGACTCTTTGAGCTTCCTGGACTTCCTGAAAGTCTATTTTGCCATGTTAGGGAAGTTCTCCATTACTTTTTCAAATTAGTTTTCCATTTCTTGCTCATCCTCTTCTTCTGGCACCCCTATGACTCAAATGTTGGAATATTTAAAGTTGTCCTGGAGATCCCTAAGCCTCTCCTCTTTTCTTTTTTAAGTACTTTATTGTTGTTCAATTACAGTTGTCTGCATCCTCTCCCTTCCCCTCCCCCCAACCCCTCCAAACCCACCTCCCTTCCCTGCCTCCCTCCTCCCCCTTGGTTCTGTCCATGTGTCCTCTATAGTGGTTCCTGAAAACCCTTCTCCACATAGTCCCCTGCCCCCTCCCCTCTGGCTGTTGTTAGATTGTTCTTAATTTCAATGTCTCTGGTTATGTTTTTCTTGCTTTTTTATTTTGTTGATTATGTTCCAGTTAAAGGTGAGATCATATGGTATTTGTCCCTCACCTCCTGGCTTATTTCACTTAGCATAATGCTCTCCAGTTCCATCCATGCTGTTGCAAAGGGTATAAGCTCCTTCTTCCTATCTGCTGTATAGAATTCCATTCTGTAAATGTACCATGGTTTCTTGATCCACTCATTTGTCGATGGGCACTTAGGTTGTTTCCAGCACTTGGCTATTGTGAATTGAGCTGTTATGAACATTACAGTGCACAGGTTCTTTTGAATTGGTGTTCCAGGGCTCTTATGGTGTAATCCCAGCAGTGGAATTGCTGGGTCAAAAGGCAGTTCCATTTTTAGTTTCCTGAGGAAATTCCATACTGTTTTCCACAGTGGCTTCACCAGTCTGCATTCCCACCAACAGTGCACTAGGGTTCCCTTTTCTCCACATCCCCTCCAACAGTTATCTGTTGCTTTGTTGATGATGGCCATTCTGACTGGTGTGAGGTGGTATCTCACTGTGGTTTTAATTCACATGCCTCTGATGGCTAATGATGTTGAGCATCTTTTCATATGTCTCTGGACCCTCTGTATGTCCTCCTTGGAGAAGTGTCTGTTCAAGTCTTTTGCCCATTTTTTAATTGGTTTTTTTGTCTTCCTGGAGTGGAGTCATGTGAGTTCTTTATATATTTTGGAAATCAAACCCTTGTCCGAGGTATCGTTGGCAAATATATTTTCCCATATGGTTGGTTCTCTTTTTATTTTAATACTGTTTTCTTTAGCCCCACAGAAGCTTTTTATTTTGATGAGATCCCATTTGTTTATTCTTTCCTTTTTGTCCCTTGCTCTAGGGGACATATCATTGAAAATGTTGCTGCATGTAATGTCTGAGATTTTCCTACCGATGTTTTCCTCTATGACTTTTATGGTGTCATAACTTATATTTAAGTCTTTTATCCACCTTGAATTTATCTTTGTGTATGGTGTAAGTTGGTGCTCGTTTCATTTTTTTGCATGTAGCTGTCCAGATTTCCCAAGACCATTTGTTGAAGAGGCTATTTTTATTCCATTTTATGCTTCTGCCCCCTTTGTCAAAGACTAATTGCCCGTAGAGACTTGGGATTATTTCTGGGCTCTCTATTCTGTTCCATTGGTCTATCTGTCTGTTTTTATGCCAATACCAAGCTGTTTTGATGACTGTGGCCTTGTAATACAGTTTGATATCAGGTATTGTGATCCCTCCTACTTTGCTCTTCTTTCTGAAAATTGCAGCTGATATTTGGGGTTGTTTATGGTTCCATATAAATTTTTGAAGTGTTTGTTCTATATCTGTGAAATATGCCATTGGTACTTTGATAGGGATTGCATTGAATCTATATATTGCTTTGGGGAGTATGGACATTTTGATGATGTTGATTCTTCCGATCCATGAGCATGGTATATATTTCCATATGTTTGTGTCTTCCAGGATTTCTTTCTTCAGTGTTGTGTAGTTTTCTGAGTACAGGTCTTTTACCTCCTTGGTGAGGTTTATTCCTAGGTATTTTATTTTTCTTGTTGCTATATCAAATGGGATTTTTTTCCTGATTTCTGCTTCTGATGTTTCACTCTTATTATACAAAAATGCCTTTGATTTCTGGCTTTGTATCCTGCTGCTTTGCCAAATTCATTTATTAGGCTGAGTAGTTTTTGGTGAAGTCTAAAGGATTTTTTGTTTACACTATCATGTCATCTGCAAACAATGACAGTTTTGTTTCCTCCTTTCCAATTTGGATGCCTTTTATTTCCTTTTCTTGCTTGATTGCTGTGGGTAAAACTTCCATTACTATGTTGAGTAGAAGTGGTGATAGTGGACAATCTTGTCTTGTTCCTGATCTTAGTGGGAAAGGTTTTAGTTTTTGCCTGTTGAGTATAATGTTGGCTATAGGTCTCTCATATATAGCCTTTATTATGTTGAGGAATGCTCCCTCTATTCCCACTTTGCTAAGTGTTTTTACCATGAAAGGGAGCTATACCTTATCGAATGCTTTTTCTGCATCTATTGATATAATCATGTGATTTTTGTCTTTGCTTTTGTTTATGTGACGTATTACGTTGTTTTGGGGATATTTTTTTAAATATATTTTATTGATTATGCTATTACAGTTCTCCCATTTACCCCCTTTCTTCCCCTCCACCCCCATATACTATTTTTAACCTCCCCTTGTCTGTTTTCTACCTACCATTTATGCTACTTATTCTCTGCACCTTTTCCCCCTCTCTTCCTTTACCACTCCCCTGTTGATATCCCTCCATACCTTATATAAATCCCTTTAACATTTCATATAATAAAGGCTGGGTGATGATGAACTCTTTGAACTTGACCTTATCTGAGAAGCACTTTATCTGCCCTTCCATTCTAAATGAGAGTTTAGCTGGATAGAGTATTCTTGGATGTAGGTCCTTGCCTTTCATGACTTGGAATACTTCTCTAGCCCCTTCTTGCCTGCAAGGTCTCTTTGGAGAAATCGCTGACAGTCTTATGGGAATTCCTTTGTAGGTAACTGTCTCCTTTTCTCTTGCTGCTTCTAGGATTCTCTCCTTATTTTAATCTTGGGTAATGTCATTATGAGGTGTCTTGGTGTGTTCCTCTTTGGCTCCAACTTCTTTGGGACTCTCTGAGCTTCCTGGACTTCCTGAAAATCGATTTCCGTCACCAGCTTGGGGAAGTTCTCCTTCATTATTTGTTCAAATAAGTTTTCAATCCCTCGGTCTTCCTCTTCTCCTTCTGGCACTCTTATGACTCGGATTTTGGGACGTTTAAAGATGTTCTGGAGGTTCCTAAGCCTCTCCTCATTTTTTTGAATTCTTGTTTCTTCATTCTTTTCTGGTTGGATGTTTTTTTTCTTTCTGCTGGTCCACTCCATTGATTTGAGTCCCAGTTTCCTTCTCATCCCTATTGGTTCCCTGCACATTTCCCCTCATTTCCTTTATATTATCCTTCATCTGTTCAAGTAATTGCGACAATCTTTCTTCGAATCTTGTGAGCATCCTGATTACCAGTGCTTTGAACTGTGCATCTGATAGGTTGGCTATCTTTTCGTCACTTAGTTGTATTTTTTCTGGAGCTTTGATGTTTTCTTTCATTTGGGCCATTTTTTTTCTTGGTGTGCCTGTTACACTAAGGGGCAGAGCCTTAGGTTTTCACCAGGGTGGGGTAACCCACGTCGTTGTGTTGTGACACTGTCTGTAGGGGTGGGGCCTGAGAGAACAATGGCACTTGCTCTGTTCTCCGCACTTCCCCAGCTACCCACAAGCAAGTTGGGCCCTTTTGTGCAGACTCCAGGGTGAGTGGACAGGCCTGCACAGTTTCAAGTCCGTATGTGTCTCCCTACCAAACTCTCCTGTGAGACCGGGAGTCCCTACCACTTCCGCCTCAACCCCCACAGGTGCACCCAATTGGTGTTTTGAGGCTTTATTTCCCTGCGTTGTTGGGCCGCGCAGTCTGTTCCGCTCCCCAGCTTTTCCTCCTTGTTTATCTGCGCAAGAATGAGGGACTGCCCAATCCACCAGTCTCAGCCCCGGTTTCGCGGAGCGCACCTGCCACTTTTGGCCAGGTGCGCCTACCATGGGCCTCTCCAGGCTGCTGGAGCGTTGCCGGTACTGCCCCACAAACTGCGTCTTGCCGAGTGCTCTCCACCTGGCTCTGTCCCGCTTACCAGTCTGGATGAACATATCCTCTCTAATTCCTTGATTGTCGGACCTCCACTCAGTTCAGTTTTCTGTCAGATCTGGCTGCTTTTCTTTTTAAATAGTTGTTTTTCCTCTTTTGGTTGGGCAAGGAGGCACAGCATGTCTACCTACGCCTCCATCTTGGCCAGAGGTCTCTGTTTTGTAGATATTGTACCATCCTTGCATCCCTGGGATGAATTGCACTTGGTCACGGTGTATGATCTTTTTAATGTATTGCTGGATGTGGTTTGCCAATATTTTGTTGAGGATTTTAGCATCTATGTTCATCAGCGATATTGGCCTGAAGTTTTCTTTCTTTGTTGTGTCTTTATCTGGTTTTGGGATTGGGATGATGCTGGCTTCATAAAAAGTGTTTAGGAGTCTTCCATCTTCTTGGATTTTTTGGAATAGTCTGTGAAGGATAGGGGTTAGTTATTCCTTAAATGCTTTGTAGAATTCAACTGTGAAACCATCTGGTCCAGGGCTTTTGTGTGTTGGGAGTTTTTTGATTACTGCTTCAATTTCATCTGCTGTTATTGGTCAGTTCAAGCTTTCTACTGCTTCTTCATTCAGTTTTGGAAGATTATATTTTTCTAGAAATTTGTCCATTTCACCTAGGTTTTCATATTTCTTGGCATACAGTTCTTCATAGTAGTGTCTTACAATCCTTTGTATTTCTGTGGTGTCAGTTGTAACATCTCCTCTTTCATTTCTGATTGTGTTTATTTGGGTCCTCTCTCTTTTTTTCTCGATGAGCCTGCTTAAAGGCTTGTCGATTTTGTTTATCTTTTCAAAGAACCAGCTCCTGGATTCATTCATCTTTAGAATTGTGCTTTTAGTCTCTGTGTCGTTTAATTCTGCTCTGATCTTGGTTATTTCTTTCCTTCTACTTGCTCTGGGCTGTCTTTGTTGTTGTTCCTCGTGTTCTTGTAGGTATAGGAATAGGTTGTTTGTTTGAAATGTTTCTATTTTTTTTTAGGTAGGCCTGTATCGCTATGAACTTTCCTCTCAGGAATGCCTTCACTGTGTCCCATAAGTTTTGGGTTGTTGTAAGTTCATTTTCATGTGTTTCGAGAAACTTTTTGATTTCTTCCCTAATCTCATTCTTGACCCACTTGTTGTTTAATAGCATGCTATTCAGTCTCCATGATTTTGAGTGTTTGAGGTTTTTTTCCTTGGGGTTGGTTTCTAATTTCAGTCCCTTGTGGTCAGAGAAAATACATTATATGATTTCAATTTTCTTGAATTTGTTGAGGCTTGTTTTGTGTCCTATCATATGGTCTATCTTTGAAAATGTTCCATGTGCATTTGAAAAGAATGTGTATTTAGCTTCTTTGGGGTGAAAGGCTCTATATGTATCAGTTAAGTCCATTTCAGGTAGGGCATTGTTCAATGCCACAATATCTTTGTTGAGATTTTGTTTGGAAGATCTGTCCATTTTTGACAGTGGGGTGTTAAAATCCCCTATATAACTGTGTTGCTGTCAATGTCTTTCTTGAAGTCCTCCAAGATGTTCTTTATGTATTTGGGCGCTCCTATGTTGGGTGCATATATATTTACAATGTTTATGTCTTCTTGGTGAATTCTTCCCTTGAGTATTATGAAGTGTCCTTCTGGGTCTCTCTTTATGGCTCTTTTTTTGAAGCTATTTTGTCTGATATGAGTATTGCTACCCTGGCTCTTTTTTCCTGTCCGTTTGGTTGGAAAATTTGTTTCCAGCCCTTCACTTTCAGTCTGTGTAGGTCTTTTGTCCTGAGGTGGGTCTCTTGTAGGCAGCATATGTGTGAGCCATGCTTTCTTATCCATTCAGCTATTCTGTGTCTTTTGATTGGAGCATTTAATCCATTTATGTTTAAGGTTACTATTGATAGGTACTTATTCATTGTCCTTTTTTTTTCCCTCTGTTCCTCTCTCTCTTTCCCTTCCTTTCCTTAAATCAGTCCCTTTAGCATCTCTTGCAGAGCTGGTTTGGTGGAGGTATATTCTTTTAGACTTCTTTTTTCTGGGAAGCTCTTTATTTGGCCTTCTATCCTACTGAGAGCCTTGCTGGATACAGTAGCCTTAGTTACAGGCCTCTGGTTCTCATTATTTGGAATGTTTCTTGCTATTCTCTTCTGGCTTGGAGTGTTTCCATTGAGAAGTAAGCTGCTAACCTTATCGGGGCTCCCTTGTATGTTACTTCCTGTTTCTGCCTTGCTGCCTTTAAGAGTCTCTGTCTTGGAATTTTGTCATTTTAATTATGATATGTCTTGAAGTGGGCCTGTTTGGGTTCCTTTTGATTGGGACTCTCTGTGTTTCTTGGATTTGTGTGACTTTTTCTCTCATCAGATTAGGGAAGTTTTCCATCATTACTTTTTCAAACAGGTTTTCTATCCCTAGCTCTTCTTCTCCTTCTGGTATCTCTATTATATGAATATTATTACGTTTCATGTTGTCCTGCATTTCCCTTAATACTTCTTCATTCTTTCTGAGTCTCTTTTCCTTTTCTTGCTCTTTCTGGGTGTTTTTTTCTACCTTGTCCTCCAGCTCGCTGATCCGATCTTCTGCTTTATCGAGCCTGCTTTTGATTCCTTCTGTTGTGTTCTTTAGTTCAGATATTGTATTCTTCATTTCCTCTTGGCCCTTGTTGATAGTTTCTCGTTCCTTTTTCATGTTGATATAGTTTGCAGTGAATTCATTGTAGTTTCCCTGTAGTTTCTGGTAATTCTCTGCGAGCTCATTGAGATTATTGAGCTTCCCAATAACCAGTGCTTTGAACTCAATATCTGATAATTGGCTTTCCTCTGTCTGGTTCATTCATCATTTCTTCTGGGGCTTCCTCCTTTTCTTTCATTTGGGGATTGTTTCTTTGTCTTCCCATTGTTTGTGAGACTCTTCTTGCTAGCTTCTGTTTCTTAAATTGATCTGTTCTGACTCCCTAGTTTTAAGGTATAAGCTTCTGTGGTAGAATACCTGTGAGATTCAGTGGTGTAGTCTCCTTAATCTCCTGTGCTCACTGGTCTTAGATTGTCATTTATGTTGGCTCTCTGTATGTCTTTGGGTTTTGGTTGTTGTTGGGTCTTTCTTTGGTGGGTCCTTTCCTCCAGCTGGTTAACTGAGGGTCACTCCATCCACCATGCCTTGTACTCTGGTGTGCAGGTGTGGACAGGTTGTATTGAAGCCGATTCTTTTGTGTGAACAAGGTTTTGAGGCTTCTCTCTCACTCTTATTCAGTTGTTTGTTGTGGGTAATTTCTCCACCAATTGGTGTATTATCCGTTCAGTCGTGGATTGAGTTTAGTGTGAGTTCCACTTCCTACTTCACCTTCTTCCGTTGTTCTATGTTGGTGGTTTCTTTGATCGTGGATTTCCTCTTCCAGCATTTGTACTGGTATTCACTGCTCCCACCTTGCAAGTTCTCTGGAGTAGCAAAGTGAAATTTGTCTCACTGTCTCTGTTTTTCGGGCTGACCCCTGTCTGCGTCTAACTCTGGTTTTTTCACCGCTCCAGTCTTTAATATCTCACCTGTGTATAAAGAAGAGAGGGGGAAAAAAAAGGGAGGGAAGGAAGGGAGAAAGGATAATATATGGAAAGGAAGGAAGGAGGGAGGAATAAAAAAGAAAGGAGGAAAGAAAGAACGAATTAAAAGAAAAAACATTTAAAAAAAATTTTTTTATAAGTTAAAAAATAAAATAAAATAAAGTAAAAAAAAAAGAAATAAAAGAAGGAGGGGACTAGGGGTACTAAAGGAAAGGGAGGAAGAAGGAATTTAAAAAATAAAGGACGGAAAGGAAGAAGGATAAAAAAGAAAAAAGACCTGCTGGCTTTAAACAGGTCAGCCAGGCCTGTTCTTTTTGGTCTTCCTGGGTGGGTCAGTCTGGGAAGTTACTAGCTTTGCTTTTCTCCCTTCCTGAGATGCACTCTTCCTTCTTGTCCAGGCTCCAGCCTAGTTCCTAGGTGTGTTTCTGGGTCCAGACTAGGTCTGTTGTTGTGCCTTTTTTGAGGCACTCCAATTAGGGGCAACTCACCCACTGCCTTCTTGCTCTTTGCTGGTCTAGATGCTAAGTACTCTCAGCGCCCCTTCTGGGTAGTTTAGCCCCCACACTGAGTCAAGTCTTTGTGAGGACTGCCACTCCACAGTGGGGCACTTCTGCCTTTCTCCTATAGAGCCAGTCGGCCCTGCAGGGCTCTGTATGCTGGGGCTGGGTGGCAGGCACTTTGTCCCCGGCTCTCTGGGCTTGAGCTCCATGTACTTGTGTTCACTGTCCCTTTGTTCCTGGATTGGGTGCCGGCGAGCTGCAGGCCGGCACCCCAGTTGTTCACCGTCCTTGGTGTTTGTTGGAGTGAGCATGGGTGGGCCACGGATCATCAGATGTGCACAGTCCCTAATTCCCCTTGATTAGCTGCACAAGCCGCCACTGGCCCTGGGGCAGGTGGTTGCGAACTGTTCCTGGTTCGTACAATCTCCAATTCTCCTTGATGGGAGTGCAAGCCGCCACCAGCCTGAGGGCTGCTGTTTGTGCACTCAGACAGGTGCTTCTGGAGAGTGCACAGGCCAGCTACCCTAGGCCTCCGATCCCGAGGTACACACTGACCCCGGGGCTGTTGGGGGCAGGGCCTCTCCAAACAGCTGCAGAGTGCCTATTTTTTCCTATTTTTCTTTTTGAAAAATTCTTCCTATTTACACCCTCCAGTCCAAACAAGCACCTGGCTCCTCACACATCCCAACCTGGCTCTCTCCCAAGAATCTTGCAGCATACCCAGCAGCTGCTGGGTCTGGGGCTGCAGCCCGTCCTGCTCCCCGTGCTGGTCCCAGGGACCTTATCATTCCTAAGTACTCTCCTTACCGTCCAATCATTCAATTTCCCCTATAATCTCGGTCACTAATCTTCATATATACTGGAATACCATTGGCTGTTTTCTCTGTTCCTCAAAAATCAGCTAGGTGTTTCACCACTGGGCAGGAGGAAGTGGACTCTGCTCCCACCTATCTTGCAGCCATCCCTCCCCCCTCATTTTTTTTAATTCTTGTTTCTTCATTCTATTCTAGTTGAATGTCTATTTCTTCCTTCTGGTCCCAATTGTTGATTTGAGTCCCAGTTTCCTTGTCTTCACTGTTGGTTCCCTGTATATTGTCTTTTATTTCACTTATATAGCCTCCACTCCTTCCTCTAGTTTGCAACCATACTCAGCCATTTCTGTGAGCATTCTGATTACCAGTGTTTTGAACTCTGCATCTGATAGATTGGCTGTCTCTTTATTGCTTAGTTCTATATTTTGGAGCTTTGATCTGTTCTTTCATTTGGGCCATAATTTTTTGTCTTGCTGCACCTGTTACATTGTAAGGAGGTGGAGCCTTAGATATTTGCCAGGGCAGGATAACCTACGTCACTGTCTTGTGGTGCTGTATGTGGGGGAGAGGTCCAAGAGGGAACAATGGTGTTTGCTCAGCTCTCAGCCAGCATTCAGTCACTTCCCCTGTGACCCACAAGCAAATTGGGCCGTTCTGGTGCTTATTACTGGGTGGGTGGGTTTGTGTACATTCTAGGACCTTGTGGGTCTCTCCAGTGAACTCTCCTGTGAGTCTGGGAGTTTCTCCTGCTGCTGCAACCCCCACAGGTTTTTACAGCCAGAGGTTTTGAGGCTTTCTTCTCCCATGCTGGAATCCTGGGTTGCAGGGCCTGTTTCCCTCCCCAATTATTCCTCTAGGTTTATCCGCATGCAAATCCACCATCCGCTACCTTGCCTGCCCCAGTCTGCCAGCCGCCTCCTTGCCACACACCCTCTCCACCCTGGCTTCCCATCTCCACACCTCTACCAGTCTGGATGGATGTTTCTTCTTTAACTCCTTGGTTGTTGGACTTCCATACAGTTTGTTTTTCTGGCAGTTCTGGTTATTTTTTGGTTTTAAATTTGTTGTTGTCCTTCTTTTGGTTCTGTGAGCAGGCAAAGTTTATCTACGTATGCCTCCATCTTAGCCAGAAGTCTACCTATGTTTTTCTTTTTTCTTTTTCTTTTTTTAATGTATGTTTAGTTGAATTTTTGGATTAATAAAATTATCTAGGTTTTCAGGTATAATAATGTACCATTTTATTTTTTTCCCTTTTTTTAATATATTTTATTGATTATGCTATTACAGTTGTCCCATTCTCCCCTCTTTATTCCCCTCTGCCCCGCACACCCCCTAACCCACTTCCCCCCCCCTTTAGTTCATGTCCGTGGGTCATACATACAAGTTCTTTGGCTTTTACATTTCCTATACTATTCTTAATCTCCCCCTGTCTATTTTATGCCTATCATTTATGCTACTTATTCTCTGTACCTTTTCCCCCCTCTCCCCCCGCATCCCCCTGTTGATAACCCTCCATGTGATCTCCATTTCTGTGATTATGTTCCTGTACTAGTTTTTTGCTTTAGGTGTAGTTGTTAACAACTGTGAGTTTGCTGTCATTTTACTGTTCATATTTTTTATCTTCTTTTTCTTAGATAAATCCCTTTAACATTTCATATAATAAGGGCTTGGTGATGATGAACTCCTTGAACTTGACCTTATCTGAGAAGCACTTTATCTGCCCTTCCATTCTAAATGAAAGTTTTGCTTGATAGAGTATTCTTGGATGTAGGTCCTTGCCTTTCATGACTTAGTATACTTCTCTCCAGCCCCTTCTTGCCTATAGGGTCTCTTTTGAGAAATCAGCTGATAGTCTTATGGGAACTCCTTTGTAGGTAACTGTCTCCTTTTCTCTTGCTGTTTCTAAGATTCTCTCCTTATTTTTAATCTTGGGTAATATCATTATGATGTGTCTTGGTGTTTTCCTCTTTGGGTCCAACTTCTTTGCGACTCTTCGAGTTTCGTGGACTTCCTGGAAGTCTATTTCCTTTGCCAGATTGGGGAAGTTCTCCTCCATTATTTGTTCAAATAAAATTTTCAATCCCTTGGTCTTCCTCTTCTCTTTCTGGTACTCTTATGACTCAGATGTTGGGACGTTTAAAGATGTCGTGGAGGTTCCTAAGCCTCTCCTAATGTTTTTAAATTCTTGTTTCTTCATTCCTTTCTGGTTGAATGTTTCTTTCTTCCTTCTGGCCCACACCGTTGATTTGAGTCCCAGTTTTATTCCCATCGCTATTGGTTCCCTGTATATTTTCCTTTATTTCACCTAGCGTATTATTCATTTTTTCATCTAATTTGCGCCCAAATTCAACCAGTTCTGTGAGCATCCTGATTACCAGTGTTTTGAACTATGCATCTGATAGGTTGGCTCTCTATTTGTGGCTTAGTTGTATTTTTTCTGGAGCTTTGATCTGTTCTTTCATTTGTGCCATTTTTTTTCTCAGTGTGCCTGTTACTATAAGGGGCAGAGCCTTAAGTGTTCACCAGGGCGGGGTAACCCACATCTCTGCGTTGTGACGCTGTCTGTGGGAGAGGGGTCTGAGAGGGAACAATGTCGCTTGGTCTGCTCTCTGTTGGCTTTCAGTCACTTCCCCCACTACCCACAAGCAAATTGGGCCCTTCTGTGCTGATTTCCGGGTGGGTGGGCTTGTATACATTCTAGGACCCTATGGGTCTCTCCGATGAACTCTCCTGTGAGCCTGGGAGTTACTCCCGCTGGTGCCTCAACCCCCGCAGGTGTTTTCAATTGATGGTTTGAGGCCTTATTTCTCGGTGCTGGAACCCTGGGCTATGTGGTCTATTTCGCTCCCCAGCCGTTCTTTTATCCACATGCGAATGTGGGACCGCCCGCTCTACCAGCCACGGTCTCTCTGGGTCCACCAGCTGCCACCTTTCTGTGAGCCCTCTCCACCCCGCTGCCCAGCTCTGCCCCTCCTACCAGTCTGGATGAACGTGTCTTCTTTAACTCCTTGGTTGTCAGACTTCCATGCAGTTTGATTTTTTGTCAGTTCTGGTTGTTTTTTGTTTTTAAATTGTTGTCCTTTTGGTTGTGCAAGGAGGCACAGTGTGTCTACCTATGCCTCCATCTTCACTGGACCCTATGTTTTTCTTAAGGACATGATTTTCTGAAGTCTGAAATGTTACTTGACGTATAATAAAATGCACATATCTAAAATGTGCTATTTGATAAATTCTTACATATGTATATCCTGTAAAACCATCAATGAAATCAAGATAAGGAACATATTCACCAACCCACCCACCCCTAAACTTTCTCAAGGCTTTTCTTTTAAACAAAAGTCAGTAATCTGTGCTTTGGTTTCAAATGGGTATGGAGAAAGCATGTGCCTTTCTCATGTGATAGAGTCAGATTTCTCCCAATTTTGAAGGTGTAAGTGTGTGTATGAACTAAAACTTTTTTGAGCTCTGCCTGGTTTGGTTACGTTTCCCCTTTCTTATTTTATCAAAATAGCCTATGATTCTCTGCTCGTATATCAGATGTTTATGATGGACACTAATTATCAAAGACCCATGTCCCAAGAAAGGAGTTCAAGTTGGGTTTCACATGGGATACTAGGGAGTGACATGTTGAAAACAGTGTAGTATTTGAGGAGGCGACTCCTCCTAATAGTTTAGGACCTGCAAAAATAATGTAGGAGTCTCTGATGAGAAAACACAACAATAAACTAGGTGTAGTTTTCAATACTACCATTAAATTTCAAAATTAAATCCCTTAAGCATTTCTAAAAATCATAGAGGGGGGAAAGAAGTGTCTCACAATTGAATTAATTTGCTTTGATTATGTTAGATACAATCTAAATACTGAGAATTGCTCAGTAATTTAATTATGTACAATAGCTGTATCTTGGAATTAATCTTCTTCTCAGTGTGTAATTGCTTCATTCTTAACCAACTTAAATAAATGGTCCTGGTGTTCAAAAGGGCTCAAGAGGAATTCAGTTTTCAATTGATATGATGGGACACATAGGAGCTGGTGTCTGGCAACTCCCTCTTATTTCTCCACCACTTCCCACATGGTTATCAAAGATGAGGATGTCCTTTCTGGACACTGTTCTCTGGCCTAGAAGACACAGGGAAGGTGGGGAGCCCTTCTTCCCAGGTCCTGATGGTGCTGTTGGAAGCCTAGTGGACATGCAGCTAGGCCATGTGGACAAAGAGATGTTTGCTAACCTGCAGTGCTGTTTCTGTGTTGCTAACCTGTGGTGTTGCAGCTGCTGGTCAAGACACATGCTCAGGAATCTCATTCTGCCATTCAGTGTCTCATTTTGGCCAAATTAAAATATATCCATGCTGCAGATTCTACATCTATAAAATGAAGATAAGAAAGCCATCTCACTGGGTTTTGTGTAAGGTTTGAAAAGATCTATAAAGTCCTTAGGCCAGCACCTGGCATGCTGTAAGTGATCATTGATAATTATTGTGGTGGTTGTTATGGTTTTTATTTTTATTTAACTTTCTCTTTATCATTCCCTTGGCTAGCCTCTTTCTTCCCTGGAGGCAAACTTAGTTGGAATGGCAAATTACGTAATCAGTGAGAAATAATGATCTAGGAACCAGCATCACCCCCACAGCTGCAGATCCTGTGAATTCTCCAGCAAAATGAATTCTTACAGAGCCATCAGACATCAGTCTTCCTTGCTGTTCCCCATAAGCAACACAAACCAACTCCCATGTTGCTTATTGTGCATTTCCTAGCTCACTGGCTGATACCTTTCTTCTTAGGGTTTCACAAAGATCAATGCCTTCAACTGGGCAAAGGTGCGGAAGCTGAGCTTCAAGAGGAAGCGCTTTCTCATCAAGCTCCGCCCAGATGCAAATGTAAGTGGATCCCAGAAAAGGGGGACACCTGCTGAGCCTTCCCTGTGAGCCATTGGGATGGAGTGGGCCAAGCTAGGTCATAGGCTGAGACCGTCCAGCAATAACTCAGGTGTCTGAGTGTCTTACGGAGAGATGTATCCAAATGCTTGGAAATGCCACAGTTGTTACTCTCAGTAGAATGAAGGTAAAGGATAGGTAGCACAGATGTGTGCCCGGGGAGAGGGTCACTGCCTATGCGAACACCGGCAGCTTTAACCTTACCCTCAGCAAACAACCTGAGCTCTGCAGTTACTGTGTCTCCAGCCTCTGGGCCACCTTAAGACCCTATTCAGCATCTGCCATATTCCAGGCATATCTCTGCCCACACAGCAGCAGTCCCAAACTCCTGACAGGCTGCTGTTATCCCAGACCTCTGGCAGTGCATTGTCATGAGCTAGCCAGGTCCACTTCCCACAGAAACCCTACAGATGTTGCTTATACTGGGACTGGGTTGGAGAAGGAAGAACAGCATCTTCTTCTGCCGGAAATAGCAGTGGATGAGATGGATAATACATCACTGATGTCCCAGGCCAGTACTCGGGAATGCTTTTTCCCATGGAAAAAGATTATAAATGGAAGTCTAGGCTTATAGTTTAGCTATATTATGGTTTAAGTAGGCTTTTATGGCCTGACCTCGGAAGCGGCACCCATTATTAGTTGTTTTCCATGGGAAAATACATTTTGTGTTCCAAAAGGCTGATTTACACATGGAAAATTATAGCACAACTTCTTTGTAAGTTGATACTCCACTGCCCGGAACTTCAGGATCCCCCAAATAGTTGGAACTGCTAGGAATGTTAAAGACTGTGGTAACTTTTATTTATATAATATGGCCCCACAAATTGGGGGCATTCCATCTGGGAATAGAAAATCGCCGTGTCCTCTTTGCATAATCAAATGACATGAGTTTTTCAGTCTTGACTGATATGTTTGTGCTCCAGAAAGAAAAACACTTTCTTCCAGAAGAAAGATACGTTTCTTCTTGTATGGTCCCTGGGGCCACCTGGGGGCTTGAGCCATATACTTTTTGATAGAGAACAGTCTTAAGACCAGTATTTAAAGTTGGCCTGAACCATGAGGGAGAAAACAGAAAGAAGGAGGCAAAAAAGGAATTTCAGTACTGGGATGTTTTTTAAGGAAATGTAAACCAGGCAGACACAATTTATTTATGAATTTTCTCAAAAGAAATATGATTTTTGCTGAGTACCCCTGGTTTCTGTTAGTTCCTTTAAGGAATTCTGTGGGGAATAAAATGTTTGAATGATAACTATATTCTGTCATTGGGAACAACAATATTTTACTAAATATGTGAATTTATTTTCATGCTATAATAAAATACACAATTGAAATTTTATTGGACAGGTTTTTTTCTCTCTCTTTTTTCAGTTTTCAACCAAGTATCCATGGGTAATGGATAAAAACCAAACTGGTATTTTCTCTTTTTAGAGCTCGTACCAGGATACCTTGGAATTTCTAATGGCCAGTCGGGACTTTTGCAAATCCTTCTGGAAAATCTGTGTTGAACATCATGCCTTTTTTAGACTTTTTGAAGAGCCCAAACCAAAGCCAAAGCCTGTTCTCTTTAGTCGAGGGTCATCATTTCGGTTCAGGTAAGTATTCTACTTCACACCTTTCTGTTTGTCTTCTCCTGAGACTTTCTTTGTGCTATTATTACCTATTGCAGCTGCTGTGGTATATAGCAAGGAGATAAGGTCAGAGCCAGTCTCCAGTTTGCTAATGAGGTTTTGCTTGGTCATCCCAGCAGGCTCCTTGGCAGACCCTTGCTGTGTTCTGTCTGAATGTTAGTGAGGCACAGGGCCATCTACCTAGCCACAGTAAAATCTTAATGGGACTCTCTCATTCAGAAAGGATTTCCTTTCTCTGTAAAAGCAAAAGTGTCTTGTTAACATTTGGTGTAGCTAAAATGCTGTGTAGACTTGCCTATCCTTGGGCCACTTTTCAGTCAATTCTTTCAACACTTTGAGTGTCTACTGCGTGTCAAATACTCTTGGGGATATATGGTGAAAACAGAATTATCCCTGACTTCTCAAAGCATACACACTCAGAATGTTCACTTAATAACCAATCACAGAATTAAGTGGTTTAGTTAATTGAACATTTTCTTTTATTTATAAGGGAAATATCCAGAGGTAGACTAGACATGAAAACATAGTTTTTTTTAGTCCACTTGTATTGCTGGCTAACTGAGAAAACCCAAATATCTCCCCATCATGGAAGGGAAGTAAAGATAGTGGAGTGTTGTATTGTGTGTTTAAATGAGAATGCCTTGGTGTCTTCTTCCCTTTCCTCTCACGGTCTTCATTTTAGTGGTCGGACTCAGAAGCAGGTTCTCGACTATGTTAAAGAAGGAGGACATAAGAAAGTGCAGTTTGAAAGGTAAGAGGAACTTCCATGCTACTTCTGTTATGGGAAGAGTCAAGTCATTCTCTCCAGGTAACAGTGCAATTGCTGTGAGACAGTGCTTCACCCAGGCTTGATGAGTTAGAGAATCACTGCTTCACAGTCACCTTGGCCAGTTCAGGCAGTTTAGTGTCAGACAGGAACATTGGAGAGCACAGGGGCATTTACTCAAAGTAAGAAGAGGTAAGGAGAATGGACTGAGAGAAACATGTGAGGAAGATGAAAAAGGAGCCAGCAGAAGGCAGGGAGGGAAAAGGAACAGATTACAGTGGAGATACAGTGCTATAAAACTTAGTCATTAGTTAGTACTTAAATATTTGGGGGTTTGAATTGAAAGTATTTTTATAAACTTTTTGATTAAATAAGGTTTGGAGGAGAAAAAACTGGATTTATTATTGATGTTGTTAGCAAATTTTTTATTGCTCATATGATGTACTGGGCAGTATTCCAAGCTCTTTACTATCTTAACTCATAGTCTCCATACGATGCTATCTTATTCCCTTTTTAAAGATGTAGATACTACAGCTCAAATACACTGAGTAACCAGCCCAGGTCTCCAGGCTGGTGAGCAGCCTCTGGCGGCTGGCTCTGGAACCCACTGCCCTTAAGCCTTGCACTGCCTCCCGGAGGGGGAGAAGCAGAGAACCCAGAGGGACTAAGATCCAAGGGTAAAGGGGTGAGAGATGGTGTTCCAAGGACTGTTTAGCGCATGTGTTTTTAAATCTTTTTCATTTTAATACACTTAAAAATTACAATAAGGTACATAGAATACAGCAAACACCCGTATTCTTACTACTTAGAATTAACATTTTAACATGTGTTTCTGGAGTTCTTTTTCTTCTTCTCCTATCTGTAGCTATTGTTAGCAATATGGCCTTCTTACCAGCAATCTTCATGTTTCCCTTCTCCCCTCCCCAGAGGCAACAACTGGCTAATTCATTTTACTCTGTTGCACATCTTCATGCACCCAAAAAGAATATGTAGAATATGTGCTTTTTTATTTGTATAAGTGATATCACACTATCTATAATTGTGCATCTTGCTTTTGAAACCCTTTCCTGATTTCAAGATCTATTTCAAGTGTTTTATGGTATCTGAGAGTATTACATTATATTTATCTGATTCCCTATTGGTAAGCATCCAGTTGTTCGGTGTTTTGCTTTTGCTGCAACAAACCTGCTGCTATGACCATCCTTGTGTATTTCTCCTGATGCTGGTCTGAGGTCGTTTCTCCCTCCATGTACCCAGAAGTGTAATGTTCAAAAGGTTATTTGTATGCTTACCTTGATATAACAAGCCCCATAATTTCCTTGGATAATCCATGATTAATCTTTTGAAGATCATAGAAGTCGTCCAGTTTTTTCTCTGATTCAGACTGTGGATATTGCAGAGCTTTTGAGTATGAATTTGGAGTATTTTGAAGAAAAGTTGGCTGTGCATTGGAATTTAATGTTTATACAGTTTCACGCCATTTGCGTACCTGAGAAGTTTCTAATGCTTGTTCACTGGAGAGGAGAGAGACAGACTAAGGAAGGGGAACTATGAGGAGAGGAGTTAGTGGCATTAAAGCCAGTTTGTTCTAGTGTTGAGTCTATAAATTCATTCACAAGGCAGGTCTTCTCTTCTGAACTTAATACTGTGAAAGAGTTAACTGATTAGTAGTTAACGCCTATGTTATAGAACTGATCCAGAAAATTATTACCCCAAAAGCACAAATTGATTTCATTAGACCATAGCTAGCAATTCAGAGCATATACGGGCCTCCTATCTTCTTCCTTTCAGTGACTTTTCCCATAACTAGACAGTGCTCCATCGCTGGGCTCCTAACCGGCTATACCCCTCAAATGGGAACAGGGGATTGCTGAGAACATTTTCAAGGTTTAAGTAATCCTGGAACCTGCAAGAATTATGGAAAAGGTGACTGGGTCTGTTTCTGGGAAGCACTTACACAAACTATCTTGGGTACATTCATTTTTTAGGAAGTGTCTAATGCTGTTATTTTTCATAAGAAGAAATTCAACTCACCTAACTTTAGCTGTGTTATGTGTTTTCCCCAAGGAAACACAGCAAGATTCATTCCATCCGAAGCCTTGCAGTGCAGCCTACAGAGCCGAATTCAGAAGTGCCAAAACAAGTCAGTAATGGTGATACACTGCTGTAGCTCTGTTTTTCACCTGACTTCCTCTGCCAAATTCTGTATTTCATAGCATGCTTTCGAGTTTTCCACCCTTTACCTTTGGGGGTGTTTCACAGAGGAAAGTCCAGTTGTGCACCCTGACTTTGAGCAGATACAAGCTCTGTGCATTGCATACCCCCATCCTGGCCTCAGTGGCCCTGGAGTGTGTCCTTTTCACTTGACTTGCTATCCTCCCTCCCATGCTCTTGCTATGGAGAAGTTTGCTCTGTTGGCTTTTACTCAGCTGAGGCATGGAACCTTCCATGAAAGCCAGGAGGGCAGAGCCCATCCTCCAGTTAATGCATACACTTGTATGAAGAGATCGGGACCTGCTTTGCAATTGATGGGTGTAGCTCCCCTTTGGTGCCAAGCTCAGAACCTTTCTCTGGCAATGGACTGGGTGGTGAGCTCCCAGGGCTCGTGTTACAGGGCAATGACCACAGTTGGCAACAAGAGACATTATCACTCTTGCTCTGAGGGTGGCGAGAGATCATTTTCCCTGGAGTTGGTCTCTGGATGGGTTTTCAGGGTTTTCTCTACAAGAGCATAAGAACAGTATTGAAAAAGAATATGAAGGACATTTCACTGTGTGAATCCAAAAAGACCCCCTAACCTGTTCATTTTAGTCTTAGAAGTATAAACAAAACGTTTTTTTGTCAGTTTGTCTGAAATACTTGTCAACTTGCCTTCTGGGGTCCGTGAAGTGTTATCTTCTGCCCCTGCTCACGCTTCCTCAGGAAGCCTGTGGTATAGAGGGACTCATTCCAAAGACACTTTGAAAACCCAGTATGAGATTATGGGTCCTAGAAAGCAGAGACACTGCCTAGTGTGTGTTGCTGGGGACCCTGCATTGTCAGTTTCCATACCCTGAAAGAACTTTCTGGGTACTAACCAAATGCACTCAGGAGTACCTGCCTCTTGTCAGAGTGCTCTGTGCTAATACCATAGAGGCAGCCTTTATTTGGTGATGCCTACAGCTGCTCAAAGCTTAAAGAAGAGTTAGTAAACTAGACTCTGATGTCTTTTTTCCCTAGCTCTATGTAACAATCTGCCTTTTCTCTCCCATTCCTTCATCTTTTTCTTGCCCCCACCCCACCCAGGCTCAGCAGAGAGCCAGCCTTACATTTGGAGAAGGTGCTGAATCCCCAGGTGGCCAGAACTGCCAGCAAAGAAAGGAACTGGAAGTTTCCACCACTGAGTGTGGGTCGTGCCAAAGCCCTGCTCTGCAGAAGAGCCCAGTGGGTAACAAGAAGGCTGATGGAGGCATGAAGGCAACAACAGAGGAAGAGGAGGAGGTCGTTAAGGATAGGACCCAGCAGAATAAACCTCAGCCCCCGCAGCCAAGCACAGGTCCAGCATCCAGGGCTGCTAGAGGCAGCAGCACTTCTATTCCTTTCATTGACTGCAGTGATGTAGATAGTGAATACGATCTTCTCAGGGAACAAACGTCCCAGTTACAGTCCCAAACAAATGACAATTATGAGGGTGATTTGACCAGTGGTGTTTATCTGCTCTCCAGGGATGAGGGGCGAATAGAAGCTAGGCACAGGGCATCCCCTCAGTCTGTGAAGTCCTCCCGGCCTCCTTCCAGAGAATTGCCTGATGACGATTCAGCAGACATCACCTTTGATATGAGTGGGAGCCCCAGACTCCCAAGACATAGCTCTCTGATAGATGAGATGTTCAGGGGCTCAGGCAGTCACAGTCCCCTTACCCCAGCATTGTCTCCCAGCAGCAGAAGTTCAAGTCCAAATATCTGTTGGGACAGAATTGGGTCTCAAGGCTATGTTTCCAAAAACAGACATGACATTACAGAGAGAAGGATGGGAGAAGATACTCTTCAGAGTCAGGGTCCTCATTATGAAAACCATTCCTCCATCTTACAAAGGCCACACTTACAAAGTCTTCCCAGCAGATACAATACGTCAGAGACAGACCCACTCATCCTTAGCCAGGTGGCATCCATACCAGAGGCAATGGACACGCTTGATGGCTGTGAAGAGGGAGAATTGGCCAGTCTGGCTGGTTTAGAAGGTAGAATGCTGGCTAATGGGACACCTCTCCTGGGTCCCACCTCAAAAGTCCTTATCTTGCAGACAGGGCATGCCTGTGGCATGGCGGACCAGCTGGCAATCCTGCAAATGAGCGAGGGCTCCACCAGCAGTGGGACTGAATCCAGTGATTCATACTCTGAAATGGTGAACCCTTCAAGCCATCCCCTCATGTTTGGTAATGCAGCAGTGCTGAGTCCCCCTCCCATGCTGAGAAGTAATAAGTCCTTGGGTGGCCTGCATTGGAGTGAGGAGCAAGAGGAAGATGAATGAGGAAGATAGAGGGCATGTCTTCAAGAGTCAGGAACCTGGAGTCATGAGGCCAGGGATCCAGTGGAGAATACCTATTCTAATGACTTGTTAATTTTTAATAACGTTGGTTAGAGGAAGTTTTGGACAGGCACTTGTTTGGATAGGGCATGCCTGACTTCTAAAATCTTTCAGAAAAACAAAACTTCACGTGGTGGCTTACATTCCAATAAAGGCTGTCAAGATAAATAGTAAGTCACAATGACAAGTTATCAGGAGCTTGTTGATCTTTCTAGTTGAAATCCTTCATTAGGAATCTGGTCATGCCTATAGTGTGTTGTATTTATGTAGAAATTGTCTGTGTATGTTTAATTTTGTGTGCACATCACCCTCCTATTTTTGGAATGGTTCGACTGAAGTGTCATTGAGATCCAGAAGGATGTTGGTTTTACTTTCCCCGCCTTCTTTAAAAGGAGGGCTGCTTTTCTGTGCCTCATAGAGTGAGGAATTAACAAAATTCAAGGCTAAATGTAAGTCGATTGCTAGTTTAGATCGTGTTGGTGAAATCTTAGTAAGAGTAATGAATATAATCAGAAGAATTTGGAGTTATTTCATATTTCCTGACTTCAAATGAAATGATATAAAGGTTGTCAAATTTTCATGAACTGTAATTTACCTGGGAATGCTGATTTGTTTTGGATTTGCATTGGTGGATCAATTGTTCTGTTTTAAGAAGCTGTAACTCTGGCTGTCAGAATCCCTTGGTGAACTGGAAATGCTGTTTAGTGATGATGCAGGAGAAAGTAAGTCCTTGCAGTAGGTACTTGTCACCAGTAGGTTAGCAAACAAAATGTCTGCCTCTCAGTTGCGTAAAGTACAGAGAAGGATCATTTCCCAGTGTCATTGGACTTGGTTGGTTATATATATATATATGCCCATTCTAAATGTTCACTGTCTTGTGAAGGATGTCTTCTTGGGAAGTGACTTCTGATGTTTCTCTGTTCAGGAAGAAAGAATGAGTAGAGAGAAGTCTGATTTCTTTTTAAATCTTGCCCACCTGTGCCAGTGCCTTTACCCAGCATTCCTGTATTTTAGATAGAAGAGAGTCTGGTTTTAACTTGCATTGTTTCTCAGCCTTAGCATCATATTTTAAAATTAGTAATGCCTGGACCTTGACCCTAGAGATTTTGATCTAATTAGTCTGGGGTACCACTTAGGCCTCCAGATGGTTCTGCTAGGTAGCTAAGGGTCACTTCTCAGCCAGACACAATTGCCTTCTAGAACCAGTGAAATATATTTAAAATAGTAGCTGAATTTTTGGTGTGTTTGCAGAGTAAGAAAAGCATCACAAATGAAATTTTTTTCATACCTGTTATTTGATACTTTTCAGTCTTTGATACTTTTATATGAAGATGAATTGTAGAATCCAATATTTACATCCTAAGTAACTACAAAATTATTGAAATGAATTGTAAGAAGGATACATCTGTGATGTGCTGCCACACCAGTGGCCTTACTAAACTCATCACATGACTCTCACAGAGGAAGAGCTGAACTTGTTTGGGAAACAGAGTAAAATTTGGCAGCAGCATATCATGAATAGCAGTATTGACAGACCTTGTGGTTCACAAGTGATTATTGGTCCATATGCATGTCAAGAAGTTGGTTTTAAAGATTCTGAGAACTTAATCCACTTGTAAACAGATTTTTGTTTTATCTTCCTAATCATTTGATTCAGTGAATGATTCATGAATAAAATTGATAGTTTGAAAGGCATTCATTAAAGTAATTTATATATGTCTTGCTTTAGATTTATATATGTAACAAAGTCATAGTATTTTAAAATTAGAAGGATCTTAGGGATCACCTTCATTTTCTGGATGAGAAACTGTGTTCAGATGAAGTTAAGAGACTTCACCTAGTCACACAGCTGTGTGACAAAGCTCAAACCAGACCCTGTCTCTCGACTTCAGCTTGTCACTTTCTGTGACATCTTGATGCAGTTGGATCTTTCTGAGTCAATATTTTAATTTTTTTAAATCTTGTGTGGATTAATAATTAAAATAATATAGAGACCAGTAATCATGTAGATTTAAGTAATTATAGTTTATACTAGGTAGGAAGAACTATTGCTTTTTATATCATGAGGTTTTTGCAGTTATAACATGTTTCTGCATATTCTGTTTTGGACTTAGAAAACAATATCAATTTACTATATAAAAATCTAGTTAAATGTGAGTTAAGCAGACTCACATTTGCAACCTGTGGTTTATTTGTGAAAGTAATTTGTTCAAATGAGTTTTGTTTTTATGTCTAATTATACAGCACCCTGATAATGAAATGTAAGTGAGTGATAGGTATTACCTTACCCAGCATATGATGCAAATCACCAAATGTAAACCTTTAAAGCCAAACAGGCTCCAATACTTTGTTTTGCTTTTTCGTAAAGAAGTGATTTTATCTAAAGTGTTTTAAAAGCAGCTGACCAATGGTGGAGTACTCGGTTCTATACTGAATAGATTTCCCATTTTCAAGGTTGCTCATAGTTTTTCGTGTTGGTTTGGTACCAGCCAAGCAACTCAATTTTTGCCTCTTGGCCAATATTTATGAAAGCAACAATTCCAGTGTGATTAATGGTGCTTAAAAGGAAAAGGGTGTAGTTTATTCAAAATCCACATACCCTTAAGTGCTAAGAATATTCACTAATTGCCTCTGGAGGAGATTGCCCTGCACTAATAGATTCCAAGCATTGGCGGGATAGTAAACATAAGCATTCTCTGAGCCTGGTTGAGCCAGTTCGCTGAGGTGATATGGTCTCTCACTGTGTGTAGATCAAGGAAAGACAACAGACTCCAGCATCCCACCTTCCGTGCCCCCTACCTTTTGTGCGACTCTGGTCCCCAGGTCTTTATCTGGTCCCTGAAATCTCACTATGTAGCATAAAGAGGACATGCACATGCATAAAGTTGACATAAGAGTGCAGGAAGATGGTGGGGGGGGGGGTGTTGGGGATGAAGAATAGATGCCAGAGATCAGAGACCTGTGAATTCTTTCAGATTTTTAAAGAGTTTTCTAAGACTTGTCAATGAATTTTTCTAAGACAATAGCTAGTATAGAGGTCTCCTGAATCAACAGAGTACCCAGGTCTTCACTTAATTGCTACTCTCTAAAATTATATTGTAAGGCCTTGAATGGAAGACAAACCGTATATAGAAATAAATCTTCAAGCCACTCAAGGCTACTCCAGGGCCTCCCTGCATTAATATATTTGATTAGATAGTATTTCAAAATACATAAATTGTAGACCCTTTTGTGGTTGATTTTGTTGCTGCTTGTTCGAGGCAAAATAATATGTGAGACATTATCTTAGCGTGAAGAAATGCATTTAACGAGTTCCAGAACTTAAAATGAGTTGCTCCAGCTCTTTTAACAGTATGTGTATGCCATTGATGGAATTTTACTAGACAGGCATTTACTGAAAGAAAGTCTGTGGGCCGGATTCTTACCCACATATGTGATTCATATTTGGGAATTTCTCAAAGATTTATCTCACCAAACTGTGCTTTGTGGCCTGCACTTAAAATGTGAATAATCCCAATTTTATTCACCAGAACTTCTTTGAAGATTCAAGCCAAATAATGCTAAAATAAGCATGCCTGCAGAACTAAAATACAGCATGAGTCTCATGAAATTTCCACCAAGTATACAAAATCCAGTTTGTCCTCAATTGAATCAGAAACTCAGCTTGCACTATTAGCCCTGGATTCATTTTGATTGTGTTTCCAAGCAGTTTCTAAAAGAAGAAAAAATTAAAATATTAAACTGTCATTTTAAATTTTATTAAAAATATTGAGAATGTGCATACAGCTTTCTCTTTTATATATATAATCAGTGTTCACATGCTTTTAATCAACTTTTTCCACTTAAATTGTTATTCCATATTTCAACACAGACTAGATTTTGCACGGTTGTAGCCATTAGTGAGTAAATGTGTTACTGCTAAAGTCCAGCCTTAAATTAAAAGGATTAAGAAAAACCTTCATCCTTGGGTTTGAGATTATTTGCTTCTATCTCAATCCCTCTTCTTTATGTCGGTCCTTATTCTTATTAGTCAGAATTTAGAAAGATCTCAGAGTTGCCTTCCCAAGAAAGGCTCTCTTTGCCAGACCTCTCCTTTGTGGTACATAAATATTCCTCTTCTGATATAATGAGCTTAGTTACCCTACGGCTGGCCTACCTCAAGTTTCATAAGATGAGTCTGTTTTATTTCTGCAAACTTTATAAATCAAATTTAAACAGAGTTTCTGTGCAGTAGAGTAAGTCTCTTTGAACCTGAAAGAAGTGAACATTTCGAAATAATCCATCGCAGGTAGCTCTGAGAGGACGTTGACATTCAGCCATGTTAGCCAAATCTATATGATCAGATGGAAGGAAAGGCACTAGTAAATGAACTTCTACCAGCAGGAAGTGATTAAAGAACTTTACTCTGGTGACATTAAAGAATTTACTGGTGCTGCTTTTTCCTTGTTAGTTTAATTTCATCTGTTTCTGTTTAGTTGAGTGAAAGTTAATAAAGGGAAACAGGGACTCTAGTATACATTTGTGCATACCTCTAACACTAGTTGCTGGTATTTAAAATTAAGCCATGACTTTTAGATCAAAATAAGCATGCTACTTAATGTAGCAGTGCTCATTTTATTTAAAAAAAAAAGTGATAATAATAAAAATGAAAAAAAAAGTCCATGATGATTTGGCCCAGTGTTGTCAGCATCAAAGATTAAAAGTGGCCTGGTTGCCACCTGTTTGGATGCATGATAGAAAAGGAGTTTTTACTGTTTTCTTGACTGTAACCTAGAGATTTTCAGGTATTTGCCCTATGAAGAAAAGTTGCAAATGCTATTTGTATGCCCTATAAACATTTGGGAGAAGGTGGGTAGAGTCTTATTTTGAAAAGGAAGTTCTTCATAAAATAACATATAGCTTCAAAAATCATAGATGAAACTTCAAGCATCAGGAACTTTTTTCTTTTCCAGTGAAAGCAATTAAACACCCTGGTGGAAGCTAGGGAAGAATTAGAAAATCATTTCCTGACGGCTTTACAAATGAAACAGACTCTGATTTGTTCAGGATCATTTCACTGGATCAACTGAATGACACAGGCTTCACAGCTTAGCCTGGAAACTGCCTTCAGCAGGATCTTGGCCCTTGTCATATGGTTATAACTTCTGGTGGAAGGTAGCTCATTTGCATCTTCATGTGGGTTCCAGATCAGGTTACTCTAACATGTCTTTATATCTGAAAGCAGGGAGAATTAAAAATCAACTGTTGACATGGGGTATATACAAGACTAATGCTATTAATGCAGTCATGGAAATGGTACTGCAGATACTTGAGCTTGCTCCTGGGGCCAGGGCCGACGAGTTCAGAGTATTGAAGAGCAGAAATCACAGCAAAATGAAACAAACTGAGGGCATTAAGGAAGGAAGGAGGGGTGTGTGTGTGTGGTACACAGCATGGAACAGTGATTAACTCTGCTTTTGAACTGGAGGTGGAGGAGGTACTGGGGGGTGTGGAGGCCATGCTCCTGCTTTCTTACAAACTGACTCAACCAGGTAACAATAGAAGTGTCATTTTGGAGCCTGCAGTGGTGTAGTGATAGGCTTGTCGTTACCCATGGATGGGCTTTCTGTGTCATGAAACTGGGCTAACAACTGCTTTTTCCTGGGCCTCAAAGTTCCTTTCTAAGAATTGAGTCATTTGTCACTCTGCCTGCAGTGGTGTAGAGAAAGACCAAAGATGGCAGGTTTTCCTTAGTCAAGAACACACACCTGCTGCTCTCCCCGCATGCACCTGAATGGCCGATGGGTTCAGTCCCTTACACTCCACCCCCTTTCTGCCTGGAAAGTTGCCATGAAAACCTAACTAACCAAATCTCACAAGCTTGGCCTATATTATTAATCCAATTCCCTTCTGTTCTCTCTGTGTATATATGTAATACTATAGAGAAAATATTGTATTAAAAATTTCTAATACACCAAATTAATTTTAAAATAGAAAAGGCTGGGGACTTCATTCTCATTTTTGTCATTTGTTTAATAAATTTAAGACAACATTTTTCTGTTGTTCCATTGTATGCACTGTTTTGTCAGCATGTACCTATCTAAGAAAAAAAAAGCTTTTTATTTTTTTTCAGTGTTCTGTCTATCCTCAAAGCATGGTATACCTTCTGTTCCCTGCATTATTGGAGCACTGTCTGATGTCTTTTTTTTTTTTCAATGCTGAATATCAATTTGTACTTGGAATACCTGTTTCCTCCAGAATACAGTGATCCTATTCACTGAACAGCAAGCTTTAACACTGGGCAATGCCATGTTTCATTAAGGGTGGGGAAGTAGAAAGTGAATAGAAGACTTTACTTTTCTCATTTCATCTTCTAATAAGTCTAAACTTTGTACTGTGTGTGCATAGGGGCAGTGGGGGAGGGCAGTCTTTGAAAGTGAGCAGAATCACTGTGGCGGGGGGAGAGCAGCCAAGAAAACAGAGAGCATCTGTGACAGTAGCTTACACAGGGGAGCTCAGACAACTAACCAAAGGATTGGCTTCATACTCTGAATGGGAACATCTATTCAAGGGGGAATAGAGAATTTTACATAGTTTATATCTATAACAAAATTTAGTTCCGTATTTGCTTTGGAGGGGTGTGGGAGTAAGTGTAGAGAAGACCTCACCTAGCCTAGCCCCACTTGGCCACTCATGGCCAATAAAGCTGTTTTCAGTTATGATACATACCTAAAATGTAAGCTCTCACAGATACTCTCTGGTTCCATCTTTTCTCCATGGCCAAAGGGTACAGTGTCTCAATAAAGCATGGATTTACACCACTAGGAAGGTTGCCAGCTTCTCTAATAACAGTGAGCCTGGTGATCCTTTAAGCATGGAAGGCCAAACTCATGTAACAGTGTATGCATGATATTAATATTTCTTGTTAATCTAAACTGAAGAGGCTTTTACTTGTCCTAACAGATATCTTACTGTAAAAACTGTCAATTGTAACTGTTCTTTCCCACTGATGGCTGAAACTTTGGCTTGAGTGCAAGTTGGTATTTTTCATTTATATGAAGCACCATGTTCCCCAACCCAAACACTGCCACCTCGATGTTCAAACAAAGGAGATTATCCTTTATCTTTCCCCATAAGTAAGAACAAGCTAGTGCATTCACTATCATTTTTCCATTGGTGGCGTTTCTCTCTTTATATCTCTGCAAGTGGCATCACTATTGCGCTTCTGAATTGCTTGATGATGACTGGTGAATTGATATTTAGCTGCTTGTAAAACTTTTCTTAAAGGAATTGGTCTAAGAAGCACGTATACATTACCTTCAACAGCCTAAATTATCAGGAAGAGGACAACACCAATATGATTGGTAATCCTATAATCTGGTTTTTCTTGTGGAACCTTGTAATTTCAATAAAACTGTCAGCTTTTTTTCACATATTCCATTGGGTTGGGACCCAGCTAAGTTGTCCGAGTGAAACTGCCAATTGTAGAGATGACCCATTATTCAACACTATACTGACCTTTTTTTTTTTTATAAGTGGCTTTCAAATGCAGACAATCTTCACGGAGAGTTCGTTGTATTTTCTTCTAGAGGGAGACTATGGATTTAAAAAGAGACTTCAAAAACAGATGAAAACCTACCCCTGTAATGTATTTTCTATATGTGCCTTTGGAGCATATTCTGGGTATATAGAGATAAAATCTCCTATATTCTAGGACCAAATAACAGGAAACAAATCATGATAGATGGGTGGAATCTAGAAGCATGCCAAATAAAGTTATTTATTTGAGGGAAAATTGAAGAATCAGCATACTTTTTTTTAATCTTAATATTTTTTAAAGATTTTATGTGTTTTTAGTGAGAGGGTAAGGGAGGAAGAGAAGGAAAGAAACATTGATCATGTGCCTCCTGCACGCCCCCAACCAGGGACCTGGCCCACAACCCAGGCACGTGCCCTGACCAGAATTGAACCAGCGACCGTTCGGTTCGTGGGAGGACACCCAACCCGCTGAGCCACACCAGGCAGAGCTGCATAGATATTTTTTAAATAATAGTACTGTTTAAAATTTTGAAAGGAAGACTTGAGAAAGTGATCAATATTATTTTCTTCAGTATTCTCATTCTCACATATTTAAATATTGTTTAACAAATCTGTGGATTACTATTTTTTAAATTATTGTCACGTTTTCTAGTTTTCTTAACAGGAAAAACAACACATCTCAATTTTAAAAAAATGAAGATTACCAATTTATTGCACAATTTAAAACACTGAATAGGTACAAGAAAATCTCTTTTCCCACGCTTGTGTGAATTTGCCTTTAATACAGTCAAAGGCAGTCTATGGTTCTGGGGCCATTTGAGCCGGATCCCAGGAAGGAACACAGGCAGGAGGGGTTTGGCTTGCTGATCATAGATTGTGTTCCCACTGTGTATGTGCCACTGATGAAAAGCTGTTCAGGAGATCCTGCATTGCTGGGTGATGCTGTAAAGTCACCTTCCCCAGAGAAGTCAGGAAGGGAGAATTATGAGTATGTTTTGCATTTAGAAAATAGAGAAGCTAAACCTGTTTCTAGGGTGGGTGATGAATTGAAATCCATAAATATCGGAGTGCTAATTTGAAGTTCCATAATTGTTTGTGCCATGAGAATGTGTATAGTTAAAAAGATTTTAAAAGGCGATTAGCAGAAATGCCTCCCTTGAGAGCAATATTAGTGAAGATATTTCCAGTCCATGGCGGGGGGGGGGGGGGGGGGGGGGGGGGGGGGGCGCGGGGGGGGTGCCTTAAACTCAGTCTTCTCGATACAGATGAATGACAGGGAGGAGGATGTGGAGCAGGGAAGGAATCATCTGGAAAAGGTGAAGGATTTGAGAGTTATTAACTGAAAATATAAGTGAATGCCTAAAAAAATACCAGGCAACTTCTAGAAATAGGAAAAATAATTTTTCAAAAGAATCAGAGCTTCCAGACTTTCAGGGTATAACTGACCTTTTTTAATCTCTTCAAACTTCTTTCATATATTGCCTTAATACCCAGGTGCTTTCTCAGAAGGACCCCCAAATTATTTACCCAGAGTCCCTTGCTAAAAGAAATTCCTTTGTTGTCAATTTGTCACAGGGGGGAAAAAAGACAATACCCAGGCTTTAGTAAGTTCATTGAGTAGCAATGATGTACCTTCAAACCAGGTCACAGGCTGCAATGATTTGAACAGGCTAAGTCAAGCAGACTCATTTTGTCTAGCTCTTTTTGTAAGATGGACTATTTCAGTGAAAATTGGTTACGTGTAGTTCTAATAACTGTCACCTTAGATGCTGACTTACTTTCAGACTCAGCTCTTCACTCTTGCCCAAAGACAGGCCCAACGTGGGCACCAGTTCATACAGACCATTATCACACTCTGACTCAAAGTCAGAAGAAAATTTTAATTACTCATTAAGCTGCTAAATTTTCCTAAGTACCCTAGTCAGCCTATTTCATTGATTGCTGAATGGTAAATGAGCTAAATGTTTTTGTTTGAACCCTCTCACCTATACATTTTCAAAGCCTTGAGTAATTTACCTTGCAAGGGTAGAAGAGGGCTCTTCTCCATGGATGCAGCTCAAATGAGCAAATGTGAACTTCAGACTTTTGGATCTTTCCCTCCCTTAGAATTGCTAATAGATTTCTAGAACAGGCTGCTTGGTGTTTATTGATTTATTGATCTAACAGTTTAAATACACCCATTGCCCAGCCTTTCTTAGGCCCCCAACAAACCAGCTGAATAGCCACTCTGGAAATAGAAATGGGCCACCCTAATTTGGTCATCCTCCAGCACTGTGTATTGCACATGTAAAGTCAATGGCTACCTATATCTTTAGGCTACATGAGTGAATGAAGCAGGCTTTTACCCAACAACCTGTGCCTGACCCAGGGCTGTCCCCTACTCTACCTAGGAACACAGGCTGTTGTGAAGTATACTTTCAGTGCCCCAATTTCTGAATCCTGTCTCCACGTGGTCCAGTGGGGATTCTTCTAGATGGCTCTATTCTTTGAAATGGGTCCTGTCTTCTTGGCAGAGTGGAAACCTAGTCTGTTTGCTCATTCTTTTTGCCTGCTCAGTCTACTAAATAGAAGTGTCCCTGGGGGAATGCACAAGGGCAACAGCTTTTGACCTTCAGAGAGCAGAAGTGGTTGTACTTGAGTGTGTTCACCCTTGTTTTCTCCCTCAATATGTGGCAGTTGGTTGTTTTATGGCTGCTGGATGCTGTTCAGGGCTAATTGGTACTGTTTCCCCATCCCAACCCCCACTCCTCTTTCAAGCTAGCCTTTTAACTGCTTTTTTTATTCTTGGCTTCAACTCTTTAAATGATGAAGCAAATGCTTTCTCTATTCCATGTCCCTGCAAAATCAAGGCCCAGCACATTCTGACTTATAACTGCCTCACCTGATCTCATGCACAGTGTGAGAGCTGAAGGTAAGCCACAAATTTTATCAGTAATGGTGGACAAATAAAAAGGGACTCTAAAAAAGCAACTCACAAATGCATGAAATGTTTTGATCTCCAGACTGGCAGAATTTCTTTTTTCTAATTCTTATTTGTAGTAGTAATATTTTTGTGATTTTTTTAAAAAAGAGAATAGTGTAGTACCTTGAAACAATTGCAGTTCTAATTGTTGTCACCATTTCTATTTCATGAGTTTCAATTCTGAATTTATTGTATTCAGTTGTGCACTAGTGTCAATAAAATTGACATTTGTGAAGCAATTTCTGGCTTTTCTCTCCGGATTTCACTGGGGCTGGTGGTGTGTGGGGCAACTGGGTCTTTGTCTAACAGAACTTCATTTCAATGATTATATATTAAAATGCCAGGATTTCAGTGGAGGGATTTTTAAATGTGAACTTCTTGACTCTGCCTTTTCCTCACATTTTCTAACCTTGTTCTTGGAAGATCATTGTACTGACCAGTAGTCAGTGGACAGGATGCATGCTTTCCATTGTTTTTCTGGGTGTGATAGATTTTTCACCCATGTGTTTGTGACACAGCTAGCTGATCCACTTGGGACTGGGTTGGGGCTGGTGGTGGTTTCTTCATGGTTCATTCACTGGGATCAAGTTCACTACCCTACGTTATTTTAGGCTGCCCTGTCTTATAATTTCAAAACAGACGTGACAATATAGAGGGAGAGGATAGATGTCAAGAAAATGGCATTTCATCTTTTTCTCCAAGATACTTAATAGCATGCGGACTAGCAATGAACTGAAACTATATTGGAAAATGGAGAAATTATCTACATTGTCTTTCCTTATAATGGTAATAGACAGGACTGTAGGCTGCTTTAAGTTTGTTTACCCTGATACTAGTTCTAGCAAATCCACATTAGGTAAAAACATTTAGGTTAGAGGTGTATTTGAAATATCCTGTTTAGCTTCCATGGTTTGATGTATTGATATTTGCAAAATTCTGTTGGTAAAGCATTTCATGTACACATCATTTCCATTTGGCTGACTCATAATGGGTGATTATACACTTCTATGTTATTTAATATGGTATCCTTTTCAGAGGAATAATTAATTACCTGTCACTTTTTGACTCATAAAGGGGACTTGGGGTAATGTAATGACCCCCAGCTTTGTATTTTTAAATGATCATCTTTGCATGTAAATGTGATGCTAGTATTTCTGTCCCAAACAGTGAGAGACATGGAGTGACATCACCAGGTATAACAAGTTTGCTTCTGTTCTTTGTCAAATGGGGAGTTAGCTGCTTTAGCTTTCTTTAGCTGTGGCCTGTTGTTACAAGATGTAGTCTGTCCTCAGTGCACCAGTCATTTAGTTCTCTATTAGTATAGCTCTGTTTTCTAGTCATTTCCCATGTCTCCCTGTAATATAGACACTGTGTCTTTCTTAAGTAATTCTTAGAAACTAAGGAAGGCAGTAATTAGGAGATAAAGATTGTATTTGGGGATACACCACGCTTTTAACTTACTGTAATTATTCTCTAAGCAGAGTTCTCTACCTTATCATTAATCACGTAACTGAGGCTCCATTGAATTACTCATAATATGGTATCTTTATTATTAAGGCAGTTGCAACTTAGGGGGAAAAAACTAGAAAATAATGAAGCATATCATTTGCCACAGAGTAGTCAAGATTCTAAACATTTAAAAAGGTGAAAATTGTAAGCAGAATCAGGTCCTAGAAGAATTACTTTTTTTTTTAAACTTCTCATCCCCAAACAGGCTCCCTGACTGGTAGCCCTCACCTTTCAGAGCTGTCCATCAACTCTCAGGGAGGAGCTGTGCCCGCCAACTTGATCTTGTCTCCTAACCTGAGCCCGGACACCAAGCAGGCCTCCCCATTGGTCAGCCCACTGCTGAATGACCAGCCGTGCCCACGGACTGATGACGAGGAGGAGGGCCGCAGAAAGGTGTGGGGACTCATGCACAACAGCATGTTATTCTTTGTTTTAATTGTAGTAATATACATAACCTAAAATCTGCCATTTAGCTACTTTTAAGGGTACAGTTCAGTAACATTCAGTACATTTACGTCATATAACCATCATCACTATTTATTTCCAGAACTTTGTTACTCCGTACCCATTAAACCATAATTCCTGTCCCTTCCCCCCACCCCAGCCCTTGGAAACCACCATTCCACTTTCTGTCTCTGTGAATTTGACTACTCAAGATAACTCCTGTAAGTGGAATCCTAAACTACTTATCCCTTTCCGATTGGTCTGTTTCACTCAGCAGAATATCCTCAAGATTCACCCATGTTATAGCATGTGTCACAGTTTTCCTCGTTTCTAAGGTTGAAGTATACTCCATTGTATGGATATACCACATTTTGTTTGTCCATTCATGGGTTGTTTCCTCCATTTGGATATTGCAAATAATGCTGCTGGGAACATGGGTGCGTAAGTATCTATTCAGGTCTCTGCTTTCAGCACTTCCTTGTATATCCCCAGAAGTGGGATTGGATGAACTCTTCTGGGAAGCAAGCAAGATAGCTAGCACCAAGGGATTTCCTTTTACTTACTGTTTAACGAGAAAACAGACCCTGGCTTTGTAGCTCAGTTGGTTAGAGTGTCATCTCAATATGCTAAGGTTGCAGGTTCAATCTCTGGTCAGGACACATCGAAGAATCAACCAATGGATGCATCAATAAATGGAACAACAAATCAGTGTTTCTCCCTCTCTCTCTCCCTCTCTTTCTCCTTTCCTTTCTCTCTCTAAAATCAATAAAAACAAATAAAAATAACTGGCTTGATCTAGAGTGGTACTGCCTGCCCACCTAAACAGTGGGCTCCAAAGAATTGAGTCACACTGGTATCACCAGCTGCTTTCACCCTCATCTGTTTCTATAAGCCACCCTTTGTAGTCCCACAAACGATGTGACTTCTGTCTCCTGAACACCACTCCACCAGCCCGGCACCTGGGACAAAGACTGCTAATGGTTTCTGTTTCATTTATTTCCTTGAAGTCTGCATCACTCTAATGTTTTACTAATTAATTGGATTTTCAGATGCCCAATTTTGAATGAATAGTCCTCAGTGGTGACTAACGTACTCATTTGAGGCCTTTCACTGAGGGTAATGTTTGCTTGGAAGGAAATTCTCTGAGACTGTTTTCTCATGGAAATTTATTCTCTTCTCATACATAGCTTCTCTGATACAAAAAAGAATAAATAAGAGTTCAGTTAGTTGATACCAGCTAACAAAAGATAGTAAGTTAGCAATGAACCACTTTCTCGTAATCAAGATATTCTTAGAGACTCATACTCAAAAATTATGTCTTGTTTCTTTTTATGGACTTCGCAGAGATTCCCAACTGACAAAGCGTACTTCATTGCTAAGGAAGTATCCACCACTGAGAGGACATACCTGAAGGATCTTGAAGTCATCACTTCGGTATGTGTAGCATTTCCCCTAAAGCACTAAATTACATAATTTATCTCAACTAATACTCAACTTTAGCAGAGAAGCTGGATCTAATTAAAAGTTGGATTCTCTGAATTCAATTAACAGGAGTTTGGTCCTGGTTTATAGAAATTGAGGCAGTAATAGTATATGTAATTTGGAATGTGCTCTATAAAAATTTTTATAATTATGATTTTTTTAAGTGTATAGGCAGGATGTTTCTAAAGTGGATAAAATTAAAACTAAATATTTTACTGTCTCCATGCACCAGTGCTGAACATTTTGTTTTGCCCATTGTCAAATATATCTACTTATTTTTGCCTAAAGGAGAGCTCAGAGGGAATAGAAGCCTCCTTTTATCTTTCATAATAAATTGAGCCATGTCAGCAAAATCTGCCAGAAGGTTATCTTTTATTATTTTAATGAGCTCTGCTCAGGCTTGGAAACAAATTTAAAGCATTACAGAAGTCTTTATGACTCCAGATTTCTGGGAAAGAACTGGCCCTTTGGAGGTCAGTGAAATCATTAGGTTTATGTGCCTCCTGGATATCATGTATGGTGACTGGCCTTGGGCAGATGTGCAGTAAACATCCTGGTACCCAGCCCTGCCTCACCTCAGCAGGATGACTGCCATTGTGTGAAGGTAGCAGCTTATCTCTGGTTCAGCCACCTTAGTGCTCAGCATTTTAACAAAGGAGCAGAAATAGAAGTTCCTAAAGTACTGAGCCAGGGGTGTTCAGTGCTATAAACTAGTGATTACTCAGTGTCTTGCCTAGAATGGAGGATTTGATTTAAGGACCTGCTCCTTTCAGAGATTTCTTCTGGCTTCAGCAATTTTTTGGTAACCAATCTCAGGAAGCAGTAAGAAAGAGATGGGTGCCTCTCACCCTGTCTGATGAAAAAATCAACAAGCAGAGAGGCCTGAAAGCCCCTGATGATCCGGAAATGCTATAAACCCAGTAGTAAAGCCCTTTGTCCTCAGGAACAGTTGGCTGCAGCATTGCTTTTGAAGAATTGCAAACACTCACCATTCATCTTTACGCTTCTAAGAGTGTGCTCTTTTTATTCCCAGTGGTTTCAGAGCACAGTGAGCAAAGAGGACTCCATGCCTGAAACATTGAAAAGTCTCATATTCCCAAATTTTGAACCTTTGCACAAATTTCATACAAATTTTCTCAAGGAAATTGAGCAACGACTAGCTCTGTGGTGAGTACAATTATGTTTAATAACTACATTTCACCTCTACCTCTCTCCTTTTTTGATTTCCAATGTTGTTTTTATGTTGGTCGTTATAAGCAGCAGTCATGAGAAAAGATAAGAGCAAGAAACTGGCTTAAGACAAGCCAACCTGAAAATGATATTCAGTTAGATTTCACATGTATTTAGAGTGCATCCTGAATTTTTTCCCTTTGGTTTACAGTTCTTCAAGATGCATGTTTTTGTATGATAATTAAATGAATGTCACAAAATAAAGATAGTAGTTACTTCTGGGAGGACAATGTGGGTTAAGTAAATCCCTCCACAAATGAAGGACTTTAAAGGTGTTGGTAGTATTTTATTGGTGCTTGTTTTATGGTCATTTGTTAAGTATCTGTATGGCTCATGATGCAGTTTTCTGTATTATATTTCACAGTATTTAGAAGTGCTTTGAAAAATACAGAGTGCTATGCACACCACACACACACTCTTTTACCTTGAATCCCACTCCTAGGAGTTTATCTTAAAGATATATTCTAATATGTGAAAGGACATATGACAAAGATATTTATGGCAGGATTAAAAGATTAGAAAGGCAGAAATCTGAGCTTCTGGTCAAGATAGTGGTATAGGCAGACATGGTTTGCCTCTTCGCACAACCACATCAAAATTACAACTAAAATATAGAACAACCATCACTCAGAACCATCAGAAATCAAGTTGAATGGAAGTCTGACAACTACGGAATTAAAGAAACCACATCCATCTAGACTGGTAGGAGGGGTGCAGACATGGAACAGGCTGGTCTCTCATCCACCTGTGGTGGATAAAAATTGGAGAGGGATATATCAGGAGCGAGCAGGCCCAGCCCCACACCAGGCTCCCCTGACCAGGGTTCTAGTGGCAGGAAGATAAATCCCCACAACTTCTGGCTGCAAAAACCAGCGGGGATTGAGTTGGTGGAAGAAACTGCTGGAGCCTCAAGCAGTTCCTCTTAAAGAACCCACACTCAGACTCACGCCCTCTGAGCTCCAGCAGCCCTGATGGCAGCTTGAAGGGCACCAGACACATACTGGGAGAGACTCAAGTGTCTGGCATCAGGTTGAGCAGAGGCCTTTGTTCCTTTTCTGAGATCTTCCCACACAGAGACACAGAGCCAGCAGGCTGGTGCCATATTTGAGACTCCATCAACCAGGCTAACACTGTTTGATCTGCCTTGGAGACAGACACCCTGCACCACCCAACTTACTGACCCACCCAAGCTGCTTTTCCATATGAATGGCAGGTCTTGATTCATGCTTCACAACTTCCTAAATCCTACCAAACAAGCAACAGCTACCACCAGGAGAAGCCAGCCTAGATTCACAGCTAGGCTTCACCTGGGAATTTTTAAGCCCAGCACAAGTAGCAGCCATCTCAGATTGCTTTATAACTCAGGCAGGGTGGCCCTGGGAAAAAACACAGATTGGGGCTGACCTTGGTCTGTACCACCTAGGAAACCCCAGGGCCAGTGCAACCAGTGGACAGCTATAGATCGTGTCAGAGCACCACCCCTCTGCTCCTGCACAGCTGATCCTCCATGGAGGGTGGAGGTTGGTGGTAAGTGGTTGCAGCCAATCCTTGCAGCTGACTGGCCTGGGAAAATCCCTCCCATTGATCTGCCAACAGCAACAAGTCTCAACTACAAGAGGAGCGTGTACTCAGCCCACACAAAGGGCACACCTCGAATACCCAGCTTGGGTGATAGGAGGGGCTGTGCCACTGGACCTTAGAGGACACCTATTACATTAGGCCACGCTACCAAGACACAGTCAAAGCAGCTCTACCTAATACATAGAAACAAACATGGGGAGGCTGCCAAAATGAGGAGATATGGTCCAAATAAAAGAACAGATCAAAACTCTAGAAAAGGAGCTAAATGAAATGGAGATAAGCAATCTGTAAGATGCAGAGTTCAAAACTCTGTTTATAAGGATGCTCAGGGAACTTAGTGAGGACCTCAGCAGCATAAAAAAGATCCTGTCAGGAACAAAGGATTCACTAAATCAAATAAAGAACTAGTTACAGGGAAACAACAGTAGACTGGATGAAGCTGAGAATCAGATCAATGATTTGGAACATAAGGAAGCAAAAAACAACCAATCAGAACAACAAAAAGAAAGAAGAATCCAAAAAATGAGGATAGTATAAGCAACCTGTGGGACAACTTTAAGAAATCCAACGTTTGTATCACAGGGGTGCCAGAAGGAGAAGAGAAAGAGCAAGAAACTGGAAATCTATTTGAAAAAAATAATGAAAGAAAACTTCCATAATTTGGCAAAGGAAATAGACACACAAGTCCAGGAAGCACAGAGTCCAAATCAAGTTGGACCCAAAGAAGACCACACTAAAACACATCATAATTAAAATGTCAAAGGTTAAAGATAAAGAGAGAATCTTAAAAGCAGCAAGAGAAAAGCAGACAGTTACCTACAAAGGAGTTCCCATAAGATTGTCAGCTGATTTCTCAAAGAAACTTTGCAGGCACAAAGGGACTGGCAAGAAGTATTCAAAGTTATGAAAAGCAAGGACCTACATCCAAGATTGTTCAGTCCAGCAAAGCTATCATTTAGAATGGAAGGGTAGATAAAGTGCTTCCCAGACAAGGTATGGCTAAAGGAATTCATCATCATCAAGCCATTAGTACATGAAATGTTAAAGGGACTCATTTAAGAAAAAGAAGAGCAAAACTATGCACATTAAATGACACCAACTCACAACTATCAACAACTGAATCTAAACAATAAAAACAAAAACAAACTAAGCAAACAACCAGAGCAAGAACAGAATCATAGGTATGGTATCATTTGGAGGGTTATCAGCTGGGAGAGGGAAGCAGGAGAATGGGAGAAATGACCAAGAAGCAGGGATCAAGAGGCAGAATTGGGAGGAACAATACAGGCAGAGGGATGTTAAGAATAGTATAGGAAAGGGAGAAGCCAAAGAATTTACATGCACAACCCATGTACATGAACTAAGAGGGGAAGGACATTGCTGGAGGGAAGGGAGGTACCATGCAGAGGGCAGCAAAGGGAAAAGAAATTGGGACAATTGTAAGAGCATAATCAATAAAGTATGCTTTAAAAAAAGAAAGAAGATAATGCAATAATCAATAAATAATAATACAAAAATAAAAAATAAATCGAAAAAATAAAAATAAAATAAAAGATTAGAAATGACCTAAATGTCCATGAATAGCAGATTGGTTAAAAATAATGTTACATCAGTTTTACTAAGCCAAGTAAACATTAACCTAGGGGAAGATTGTGGCACAAAAAATCAGGAAAGAGTGCTGTGGAAAGCAAAATCTCTCATATATCCTTAGCTAAAATAGAACCTTTATGAGAAAAAATTTTATAGGGTTTATGAAGACAAACATATGTAGACACATGGGGAGTTGATGTTTACTACACACACATTTAAAAAATGCCAGGATAAAAGTAGAATGGTTCTGCCGTGTTTTTGGCAGAATTGGAACGCATTTTATGCTATATCCTCACTGCAGGTGAGAACTTGGTTGAAAGTGGTCTCCAGGGCATTAGTGACTATAGGACCTGATGGAGCTGGGATGAGGTTGTCTTGCTGCAGGTGATCCCAGATCATGGGATTCAAGCTTCAGCTTAACAGGTTAGCAGAGCTGCTTCCCTGTGCTGTGAAGCAAATGTGCTCAGGCATCCAGCTTTGTTTTTTCTTTATATCTGGAGATAATTTTGTGCATTTCTCTATCCTGAGATTGAAAGATGGGAGGCTTGACCTACATGCCCCAGGGAAGCGTACAGCCAGGATCGAGAAATAATAGGTACCGGAGCAGCCTCACTGAACATGGGGAGAGAGTGAAAATACTACTTTAGAGTCTTACTCTAGGTTGGTACTGTGAATATAAGAGAAAAACCACTTTTCAAAATTAAAAAACAATCTACAAAATCTAACTTGATTTTACTTTCCCAAGTTTGTTTACCTGGAAGCTTCCAGTTGTGTTCTGCTACGTTGCCTCATCATTCCTACAAAATTGAATGATGCTTCAATAATGGAGTCAAAGACTGTACCACCCTAGAGAAATCAATTAACAGTTTGTTTTCTGGCCGGCGACATGTATATTAATACAGTTTTAATGTTCCCACAGACTCAGAGCATCCTTTTTTTTTTTTTTTAGAATTTATTTTAAACATTTACAGTTTTCACTTTAAATACAAAATAGCTGATTAAAAAAAACATTGAAATATAATATACTGACCCTTTCCCCAAATACAGACATCAGGCTTTGATATTTGCTTTTAGGTAATTAGTTAAAAAAAAATTAAACAAACTTAAAACTATTGTTTCTCTCCAAAACAAACAAATTGAGGTATTCTATTTAACAGATGTGTGATCTCCATCCAAAAATGGTTTCTCTGTTATTTAGCAGCCTTGCTACATGCTGTTATGATCCTTTTCTTCCAAAGCAGATCTTTGTTTGAGCATATGTTCATAAAACTGACAGTGTTCCTTCATAATCATTAAGGTTGCAAAATAATATTGAATGTCAACTCTAATTGAGAAAAAATAAAATAAAAATATGCAAATAAAAAAATCGTTGAGGTTGCCATAGAAATGCACTAGGGCTAGCACCATACCACACAGAGGATATGATGCTGGAAGGGCCTTTAGGAGATACTCAGGAGCATCTGGCATAGCACCTAAGCCAGCTGGTCTTCTAACCACAGCCCCACTGCCTGCATGGGAAAGCTGGGTTCCCTGCTCATGGTCTGAAATACCAATAGTTGCCCCTACTTCTTTAAATTAGGATCAATTTCTCCTCAACTGTACCTGGAGCTGGGTGCCAGACTCCTCCCCAACTGAGTCTACCTTAGAGGAGGCAATACAATTCAGCAGCAGGGCAAGATATTCCTGAACATTCTGCAGAAAATCCACAAACCATTATCACTCCCAGCCTGCTCACTGGACTCTCTTCACCACCAGGTGGGCTCCCATCCAAGTCCTAGCAGCAGATTCCACACCTTATCATGGTGTTTCCTTCCCCCACCTCTACCTCCTGTCAACCTCAGGAGAACGGGGAAATGGAGCCAATGTGAGCCCAGAGCCTGGCATGCAAACCACAGGGGCTCAAGCTCCATCAGAGCAAAGGGCTCAAGAGTTACCAATGGCTTCATAGTCACAGCCAATGCTACTCCATTGACATCGGAAAGAAATATTTCATTAATGCTATAAGAATTAATGACCACTTTTGTTTAGACCTTGAACCAGCATATTTTTAACTTTTCCAACCTAGCAGGATAAGTTGTCATGTTTAATACAAACTGTCACCATCCCAACATCATCATTATTCAAGATAAAAGGCGGCACATAAGCTGCAGAAACACCCGTAAATTTAAACAAAAGAATTGATGACCTGTGGGTTGAAACACAAGGTCACTGACCATAGATTTGAGGACAGAGAAAACTTAGGGTATATATCTGTGTACACTGTAGGCTCAGAGCATCTTGAGCTGGTGTCACTATATGAGGTTTAGTCTACATGGCAGTTGATTTAAGTCATGTTGGGAAGGTCACACATAGGATATGTCATCAATTGATGTACCTGGCAGCCCAACATGGTGGCTTTAGCAAGCTCTTGCCACCAGAGAGAACTTTGGAGAGCTGTATTTCATTCTAGGAATAAATGCCATATCCTCGATTTGTCCATGTTGTCCATGACCATAAATCCTTAGCATTTGGACCTTGACTATGAAAGAATATCCAATTGCTTAAAAAATGCTGCTGTCATTTCTTTCTCAAAGAATTTTCAGTATAGTATCTTTCAAAGATCTATAATTTTATTCATGTTTTACATGAAGGTACCAGAAATCATATAAAACACTCAAAGCCAGAGAAGCAGAGTATAGAAGTAGCTTAATTGACATGACCTTCGGTAGCCTTAGAACAGTGGACCCAGACCAAATTGATGATGTTTATCAGGAATAAATGTCAAAGTCTACCATTAAGTTCAACTAACCAATTCTTCAAGTGCATAATGAGGAAGACCTGGCTATACAGGGATTCAAGGCAAAAAGCCTGAATGTGAATGAGTTTAGTATGAGCCCATAGAATAACATGGAGATAAACCATTGTCTGTATCTGTAGCTATCAACATTGACTTCTCATTAAAACCACTTGGAAGATTAAAGAATCTAGCTATCCAGGCAGAACCCCAGACCAGTTATATCAGAATCTCTGAAAAGTAAGACCTAAGCATCAGTGGTTACTGAAGCTTCCCCGGTGACTCCAATGTGTAGCCAAGGTCAAGAATCTTTGCCCTAGACTGCCACATTAGAAAGAGACCTGAGCATGGAAAACAATTGCTACAGGAAACGTCAAGGTTTAGAGCTCCTTCAGAATACACAACCCAATTCTGAGTTTCACTTTTTTTTTAGAAGAGAGAACGTTTTAAAAAATACGATGACTCGCTTCAGGTTGATGGTATGAAAAAGGGAGTACTTGTCTTTCTGGTCGTACCAGAGGACAAAATTTAAACAAAGGATTGACTTTCCAAAGAGGCACATTATGCTGAATATAGAAAAGGATTTCCTAACATGAAGTACATCTTAGCAATGAGAAGCTGCCTTATGAGGTAATAAGCTTCTCCACCTTGAGGTTTCTTGAGCAGAGGTTGACTGTCTATTTCCAGAAGCTATTTATTGGGTGAAACCCCAAACCTGGCAGTGCATCAGAGTCACCTGGGGTTGCAGGATAGGGGAGTTTTGGAAAACTACAGATTTTCAGGTGCCATCTAGCCCTTCTGAATCAGAACATTGGGTTGATCCAGAAATTTGTTTTCTTAGAGAGCTTCTTGAGATAATTGTGATTAATACCTTTGCTGTAACAACTAATTGGAGTGCCCCAGACAAGCCTGAGATTCTGTGATTCCTTGATTTGCATTTTGGTTACAACTCTTGTTTCTTCTTCAAACAATGAATGAATGCATGAGTGGGTGGGTAAGTGAGTGCGAGAGCGTCAGGCTTTGCCCACTAGGACTTGCGTTCTCAGAGGAGGAGGCAGGCACATAGGGGTAGGGGGACCAGGCCCTCTCATGGATGTGTGTGCCATGTCCAATGTTGCCAGAGAGTGTCGCCAGTTCTACCTTGGAAGGCATGTGGGCCACTAATGCCGGCACAGAAGAGGCAACCCATGAGTGAATATATTCTGTGAGAAGAATGGACACAGGGAGGTTAACCAACAAAGGAGTTCACACTGAGTTACTGACTGACAAATTCTATGTGAGAGAGTGTATATGTGTGTCTCTCTATACACACACACACACACACAGGGTCCAGCAGAAGTGACTCCTGCCACTAAAACCCCAGGCAGGCAGAAGCAACGCCTGTTTGAGTGTGGTTGGTAGGGTAATAATATGGGTGTAATAATGTATAGTTTTAATTTGAACATTTTGCCTAAAATGTCATATGGTGTACTTGAGTATGATATTATTATATTACAGAATTACATGCTCTTAATTTTGTAATAAAAGAGTTTATAATAAAAAAGGGGGGCATTATTTGTGCCGGGTCCTGTATGTATTTGTACTGTGACATGAGAAACATGGGTTGGCTCATGCAGGTTGGGATGGTTGGGATCCGCATTCACCATCATACCACCACCTGCGGTCTGTGTCTCGCTGTCCATGGCCCTTGCAGAGTGTAATTTCCTCATCTGTAAAATGTGGAGTGCAGCTTCCACCTCATACAGCTCTTACATGACTAAACGAGACAGTGTTTGTAAAGGGCTCAGTCTCCTGACCCCCACATAGAAAGGGGGGGAAGCTGATCTTTTTTAAAAATAAACTTTTGATTTTGAAATAATTTTAGACTTAGAGGAAAGTTGCCAAGGCAGTAGTTTCTGCACACTCCCACCCTACTCTTCTACTAATGTCAGTCTTTAACATCATCATGCACATTCAACAAAACTAAGAAACCAGAGCTGGTACATTATTGTAAACTAACCTCCAGACTTTATTCAGTGATATGTTAAATTATTAATTAGTGGAAAGGAATCTAAAGTTTACTATGCACCTAAAATTCCCAAAATTTCATACTTAAATGACAGCCAGTATGCTTTCCTTTTGCAGTCCTACATCGGGTCGTCCTATACTTCCATCAACAGTGGGGAATTATAGGGGAGAAATATTACCAGGAAGTTTTCCTAAATGATTAGTCTGGACCTGAGCTCAGTAAACACACCTGCCCCTGTCCAAATCTTGCATTCTCCTAAGTAAACACACTTGAGAAAAGAATGGACCATTTCATCCTGGCCAAAGCCCAGGTTTCTGTTTCTTAAAAAACAAAACAAAACAAAACAAAAATGATAGGATTGATGACTTCTGAAAACATGAAGAATGCTTATCCTTTTGAAAGGAAAGCAAGGACATTTTACTCAGCTATTCAAACGCATTCAGAGAAGGCCACTTCAGCCTTTGGCATTCAGGTAGGAATCCCAAACACCGGCCCTGAAGTGCCTGGCAGGCACTGAGCACAAACTAGCCAAGTCAGTCCCCAGAAATGAATGAAGACCTGCTCTAAGGGTCCAGGGTGCCTGGTGGATTCTTCGGTGTGCAGAACTCGGCTTGCAGCTGGCAGGGAGCTGGAATCCAGGAAAGAGTCATGCCAAGAGGCATTCTGATAAGCTGTGGGCACATACTGTTTCCAAGACGGATCAGTTGCTTTTTTTTAATTCTTCCCGAAGAAACTTGAGGTGGTTCACTTGGAAGGAGTACAGAAATCTAGCCAGGACGAACTGGGAAGACTGTAAGTTGAGATGTCAGTGAGCAGACAAGTCAGGTCTCATGGGACAGAGAAGGGAAAGGGAGGTCTTTAGAGCTTTGAGCCCCGTTGACTGGGAGGATGGTCGTGAAATGAAGAAAGCAGTTAAAGAAGAAAGGAAGAAACAAGTAAAGCAAAGGGAAGATGAGCTTGCTTTGCAGCACATCGATTTCAAGGGCTCCATAATGTAGTCCTGTAGGCAGTGGAAATGCTTTTCTCAGCCTTGGGAGAGAAAGCAGTTGCAGCGGTATGGATTTTGGAAGTTATTTATAAGAAAAATCAAATCTTTAAGGAAGAGAATGCTGAAACTAAAGGTGTATTGAATACATCTTTTTGGCAACTTTCCATAAAGGTAGCTTATGGCAGAGCAAGAGCCAGCACAGGCAATGGAAGAAGCTGGCAGAGATTTAAAAAAAGGAAGAGCACAGGGGGAGAGGGCCCCAGACAGAGGAGGGCATGTCTTGGAGAGCGATTCCCGGAGGGCACAGGTGGTTTCACAAAAGCATTCCCTGATGTGCGGAGCAGGCTCAAGACAGAAGGGAGCTCTCCAGGGAGGAGAGGTGAGAGGGACAAGGATGTAGGATCAGAGGTCCCTCTGGAGCAAAAGTGGCTTTTCTTTCAGGACTGTGACACTCTTGCAGGTTGATCAGGAAGTTTATAGGTGGAGTGTTTTGTTTCACTATGACTCTTCAGTGGCTGAAGTGGAGTAGTGATGACTGAGTGGTCAGAAAATTGTTTCATCCCCATCCTCCGCCCCAAAAAGTGGAACAATTTTGTATTAGCACCAGTAAACAATCATAGGACACAAATAAATTAAATATTTTCTCAAAAAGTTAAATACAGAATTATCATATGATCCAGTAATCCCACTCCTAGATATATATCCAAAAGAATAAAGCAAGGGACTCACACAGGCACTTGTCCATCAATGTTCCTAGAGCATTATTCACGATAACCAAAAGGTGGAGAAAACCCAGATGCCCACTGCCATGTGAATGGATTAAAAAAATGTGGGATAGCACACACTGGAATATCATTCAGCCTTAGAAAAACAGGACATTCATGCCACAACATGGATGAACCTTGAGGACATTAAATTAAGTGGAATAAGCCAGTCACCAAAGGACAAATATTGTATGATTCCAACTATATGGGGTTCCTAGAGTAGTTCAATTCATAGAGATAGAGAATAAAATGGTAGTTGCCAGGGGTTGGGGAGGGAAAGGGGGAGTTACTTTTCAAGGTATATGGTGTTTTACTTTGGGAAAATGGAGACATTCTGGAGATAGTTGGTAATGGTGGATGCATAACACTGTGAATGTGCTTAATGTCACTGAGCTGTACACTTAAAAATGGTTAAGACTAACTTATTTGTAATATATAAACAGAGACTTCAGAACAGTGTCATACACCAGAGGGCCTAGACAGTGCAGTGCCTGTGCGGGGCAGCGACCAAGTGCTGCCCTGAACGAGCTGTCTGAAGCTCAGGGCAGTGGCAGGGGGACATCAGGAGGCAGTGCGCTTGTTCATCGCACTGCTTTCATTCTGCCCTAGTCAGCGCTGGCAGTTGGGCCTTGATGGGATAAATTGAACTGGGAGCCTCTGTTTAAAGCTAAAACCATCCTTACACTGAGGGGAGAGTTCGGCTCTTCCCAGCTTATTGAGTCAAACTCTGTTGGGGGTGGATGGGGTGTACCAGGTGCCTTTTCCATATGAGTGCAGACCTTATGATGCTCACATTTCACTTTTTGTCTTGTCCTCAGTGGAACTTCTTTTCATCTTTCGTTATTGTTTTATTGCCCAACAGTTGGAGAGGCCACAGGGCTTTATATTCAGCAGATGGGAAGTGAAATGGCCTTTTTACCTTTCAAAAGTGCCCTAGTAAGTGGGCATTTGGGGCAATCATCCTAGTTGGGGAGATGTTGCACTTTTTCGCTGAGGAGAAAACCTTTGATGTTAAAACTCATGCCTTCTCTGGCCTACATCTGAGTGAGGATCATTACGGGAAATGCTAGAAAGGAGCTCTATTGTGGGACAACCTGTTTTCAGGAACTTGCTGCATGCACCCTGAGGTTCCTGTAAGCAGGGCAGGCTGGGATACTGCTGTTCTTACAGGCCCCCGAGTTCTCCTGTAGTCACCCCCACTCCGTCTCCTCCACTCTCCAGAAAGGTAGCTGCACCTTAAATCAGAAGCAGTTTCTTGTAACATTCTCTGTCAAAGGGGCAGTGTCCCCTTATGGTTGAGGCAGGTATCGAACTAGGCCCAAGCACACACCACGTTCTACATGTGTGTACCCATGTCCCCCACCTCTCCCCTCAATCCTGAGAGTCAGCACCACACACGGCTTCATCTCTGTCTCACTAGGAAAGACAGGTAGGACGCAGCACCATACTCTTCGAAGGTTGCCCGTGGTGACTGAGGCATGGTGCCGGCTTTGCCCATGCAGATAGTTTATTTGATACAAAAGCTTTGGTCCCCTGAAGTTGTTCTCTGTAAACTGCTTCCCATATCCACATAAGGAAAGGGTCTGGTTTCTATATTATTTTGTTATTGCCCAAGATCAAAATATTTGTAAAGGTGGATTGACTACGGAGAATCCCTTGTCATTATTTCCCAGGGTGGTAATTACTGCCACAGTGTTGGGGTCTCCTATGTTACCATAGTACATTTACAAGGGATAATGAAATCATTTTTACTTCTTTTAGCATAAAATCAGCTGCAGTGCCTTTTCTCATAGAACATTCTTGTGTGATCTGTCCCACTGCCTTATAGGATATAAACGGTCCCAATGTCCCAGCAGCCATGATTTTAGTCATGAGCAGGGAATCAGGGTTACAACCCTGTGTGATTGGAATCCCAAGTCTCTCCTTAATCTGGAAAAGCCAAATAAGCGCGTTGATTTTTCTACCTGAAAAATTGAGTTAGCCCAGTTCAGAAGCCATGATTCCTCCCTCCCCTCTCCCACCTCCAATTTCCACCTCTCCTCTGAATTCCCATGGTCCGTTACCCACTATCACTTTTTACCTGGAATCTCAGTTCCTTAAGTTCATGTCTCACCGCACGGCCAAGACTGTGGATTCCTCCAGGGAAAACCGTTCCTGAGCCACTTAATCTAGATTAGAACTCAGGACAATGTTTGCTTGCTTGACGAATGAGTTATTTCTCATTTATAAACTGCATCACAATTCTTATTAGGGCTCTTTTTCATTGTGGTTTTCAATCCTTTTATGCCTCATCGTCCTCAAAGATTTTGAGACACTTTATAAATGAAAAATAATATAAGTGATAAACAAGAACACCTAATGCTGTTCTGTCCAATATAGTAGCCACTAGCCACTTGTAGCAATTTAAATTCAGCACAATTTAAGTTAAAATAAAAATTCATTTTATTGGTAACATGAGTAACATTTCAAGGATTTATTAGCCACATGTGGCGAACGGCTACTATATTGGATAGCAGATATGAACAAACATTTCTGTCATCACAGAAAGTGCTTCTGGACAGCATTGATCTAAAGAATAAAGAAGGAATTAGTACTCAGTACCATATGAACTCAGGGCCTGCCACACAATAGTTGCTCAAAATACTTACAAAGCAAATGCATGAAAATGTCTTGGTTTCCTCCAACGTAAATCCTGAAGAGTTATAAGTTTACTATTGTGTTTCAAAGGCTCAAAGCAGAGGGGGCCTGGCTAGTAAGACTGGACAGTGCTTTTACACATCTAAAATCATATTCACATGCAAAGTTTATGACATAACTATTAATAATAAACTACCACGCATAGCTTTAGACCTAGCATTTAGAGGAGGGGTGTCAAACTCATTTTCACCGGGGGCCACATCAGCCTCGCGGTGGCCTTTGAAGGGCCAAAATAATTTTAGAACTGTATAAATGTAACTACTCCTTAACTGTTAAGGAGTTGAAATTACATTCGACACTTTGAAGGCCACCGCGAGCTGATGTGGCCCCGGTGAAAACGGCGACACTTCTGATTTAGAAGGAAAGAGCTCTGAGAAGCAGCCTCATTGCTGTTCACTGGTAACGTGAGAAGAACTTCCTGGCTCCCTGAAAACTTCAGCCTTCTGCGCCTGCCAGCGTGTGCCACTCATGCCTTTCTTGCCAAACTGTACACAGATTGTGCAGATGGGATGAGGTTGTGACACTCTTCGTTTTGTTACACACTTGGGGTTTCGGCGGCAGGACCATCTCAGCACTTCACAACCTTGAGCAGTGGCCTGTGTATTTGCACTGCCAGTTCTAGACCTTATAGGGTAGTAGAGAAAAAGCAGGCTTTGGAGTCAGACAGCTCTTACTTCAAAGCCCAGTTTCATCCCTCTTTGCCACTGGGTGTCCTTGGGCAAGTCACTAAACCTCTCTACCCTCAATTTCTTTGTTTGCAGAGTGGAGATAAGGATATCTTGCCTGTGAAGGATGAAGGAGAGGACTTTGTAAAGCATTTGGCATAATTTCTAGAACACAGTGGCAGTCAACACACAATAGCTAAAACCCTCCCCAATAAAATATTTGCAGCTCCCACCCCGGTGCAGTCCTGAGAGCTACACTCTTCCTTATAATAATGCCATCAATGAACGAAAGAGCCAAGGTTTTTTGCTTTTTTTTTTTTTAAGATTTTATTTATTTTTAGACAGAGGGAAAGAGAGGGAGAGAAACATCAATGTGTGGTTGCCTTCTGCGTGCCCCCAACTGGGCACCTAGCCTACAACCCAGACATGTACCCTGACTGGGAATTGAACCAGCGACCCTTTGGTTTTCAGGCTCGCGTTCAACCCACTGAGCCACACCAGCCAGGGTGGTTTTTTGCTTTTCTTTTTGTTTATTTGCAGCAGGGTCCATGTAAATGTGTATGTCAGCAAACGTGGCCAGGGCCTTCTTTTGTTTGTTCAGCAAATATTTATTGCATCCCTCCTTTTTCTCACCATTCAGTGAACCAAACAGGCCGCAGTTCCCATTCTCCTAGGGCTTGCATTCTGCTCACATTCTGTGCTCTGCTCTGCATTAAGGATGCAGCCAGAACCAGCCTGATAAGATTAGATAGCGGAGCCTGGGGAAAGCTCGAGATACCCTGTTTTATTTTCTACTTATGCCAAGACAGATCAGTGAGTACCTGACACTTTTCTCAGAACAGGAGTCATTGTCGGAATTCTAAAGGTGTTAAAAGAAAACCATAGCTTTAAGACTGGAAATATGCATACAGTAAAGCACCTTACATTTTTTTGCAGTATCTTTTAAAACGTTTTCCTTTAAATTGTCTCATTCGACAGTCAAAACAGTCTGTGGAATTGTCTTCATCTTTCCTCCGATAGAAAATGAGGTTCCGAAAGGGAGCAGGCCTTTCCAGAAGTTGTTCAAAATAAAGCTGTGTAGGAGGACTGTACCCCTTTTCTTACTTTCCCTCGAGGCCAGGAATGAACTTGGGGGATCGAGACGTAGTTATTAACATTACCTATTCTCTGGTTTTATCTAAAGCAGTGCTTTCCAATATGCCCTACTGTAATAATGGAAATATTCTATGTCTGCATTGTTCAATGTATTAGGCACTGGCCACATGGGGCTACTGAGCACTTGAAATATGACTAGTGTGGCTGAGGAACTGGATTTTTAAGTTTCATTTTATTCTAAGTGAAGTTAATATTAAGTAATCATATGTGGATACTGTATTGGAACAACACAGTTGTAGAGGCTTGAAGGAGAGGCACCATGGAGTGGGCAAGACGATGGGCACAGTCTTCCTCTCCCATTGTGACTGAAAGCCTAGTGCACTGGCCTTCACCACCCACTGTCCCAGAACTGAGTCCTTGAGGTAGTTATCAAAAAGTAGGACTCGCCCTGGCTGGTGTAGCTCAGTGGATTGAGCGCGGGCTGGGAACCAGAGGGTCCCGGTTCGATTCCCAGTCAGGGCACATGCCTGGGTTGCAGGCCACGTCTCCAGTGAGGACCATGTGAGGAGCAACCATACATTGCTGTTTCTCTCCCTCTCTGTCTCCCTCCCTTCCCCTCTCTCTAAAAGTAAATAAATAAAATCTTAAAAAAAAAAAAAGTAGGACTCAAGGACAGTTCTCTGAGCCCTCAACTCCCTGCTGTAGCCACATCAGGGCAACATCTCTTGTATAAAAGCTTTAGTTGGAAGATTTTCGTTGGTTGTAAAAACAAAACTATACACAAAGGATTTAAAAGTCATTGCTTTCAAAGTAAATAGCAGTGAAATTCATTGGAGGTGAAGCAGTGTGCTCTACCTGGAAGACAGCTTGAAAGAATACACAATGAAAGAAAGGTTAGAAGGAAGTTAGGACGAGATAAGTATAACGGGTATACCATAAGGGGAAATCACTTGTATATTTACTAGATTTATATGAGTTTATTTAAGATTAAAAATTTTACGTTTATTGGTTTCAAAGGCAAGAAATATTCTTCAGGGGCACTGTGATATTCCCACTATATTCTGCCCCACCCTGCTCTCCACTGTCCACCTAGGGTTCCAGGGATGATGGCTATGGGTTGAGTGACTGTTTCCTTATCATACATGAGTAAATTTGTGTGTTGCCAGTCATATGTAGTGGCTAGTTTTTCCTGGGTTATCTGCTTTATTCCTGATGTATAGCCCCTGTGCTTTGAGAGCAAGCTTCTTTTATTAGAAAATAAAAATTATTATTTCCAGTTGCCTGAATCACAGATGGCTCTCTGCTGGAAAACACTTGAGAAACAGCATTCTCCAGGTCACTGAAAAGTTTGAAACTGCTGTTCTGTTGCATTTTAATATGTGGCTCATTAACAAGACTGAACCCAGGTGACCAGATGGGGCCTCATCTGGGTCCTGTCAAGCCTGCTCAGTATAATTTTAGCTCCTCTAATTAAACTGGATCCGGTATTAAACCTCAGAAGAGGAAAAGGCATCACTTTACCCAACGCAGCAGTGTAACTGATGGGCACGAGGTAGCCGAGAACCGGAAGCAGGTGTGTGCCCGGGGCGCCAGCGCAAGGATGAATCTTTTATCTGTAGCCACCCAAGGGAAACTCAAGTGCCTTGCCCAGTGAAGGAAATCAGCTCTTGCACAAACATCTTTCCTAAAATTAATGGGATTTTTCCACTCTAGGGATTTCAAAGGCTATAGAAATCCATCAAAGAATGTTGAAATCCACATATATTACATGTGGCTAATATATTTTTTACATATGTAAGTTAATACACAGTCATGCACCACATAATGATAGTTTAGTTAACAATGGACTGCATACATGGTGGTGGTCCCATAATACTATAACGGAACTGAAAAATTCCTACGGCTTAGTGAGGTAGCCATTGTAGTACCATATCACAATGTATAACTCACACCTTTGTGGGAATGCTGGTGCAAACAAACCTGCTGTGCTGCTGGTGTACAAAAGTATAGCACATACCATTATGTACAGCACATAATACTTGATAATAAATGACTGTGTTACTGGTATATGAGTTTACTACACTAGAGTGTAATGGTATAAAAAAAAGTTAGGCCCTGGCTGGTGTAGCTCAGTGGATTGAGCACGGGCTGGGAACCAAAGGGTCCTGGTTCGATTCCCACTCAGGGCACATCCCTGGGTTGCAGGCCAGATCCCCAGTACGGGGCATGTGACAAGCAATCACATATTGATCTTTCTTTCCCTCTCTTTCTCCTTCCCATCCCCTTTCTCTAAAAATAAATAAATAAAATTAAAAAAATAAAAGTTAAAAAAAGATACTTTAAAAAAAGTTTGCTGTAAAACTGTGCAGCCTCATACATCTTATCCTTATTATGTCTCTTGACTGCGTGATTTCTCTTGTGCTGATTCAGTGTTGTGTTCTTTGTACAGTAACATGCTCTGCAGCTCGCAGCCTTAGAGCAGGAGGTTGTACCGTATGGCCCAAGTGTGTAGTAGGCTAGACCATCCAGATTTGTGTAAGTGGACTCTGTGACGTTGGCACAACGATGACATTGCCTAACCACGCATTCCTCAGAATGAATTCTGGTCATTAAGTTGTGCATAATTGTAATCTATTACTCTAATTCGTTAGCTTTTTGAACCTAGCCACTCTCCCCACCCATATATAAATGGAAGATTTTTTATTCATTTACTTATTTATGTATTATCCTTTTACTTATGCAGATATGCAAACACATTTAATTACACTTTTTTTTTTTTCACTTAGAATCATTGAAACCACAGGGATGTGATGTTTGTTTTGCAAATGAGGCTTCACATAGTTAAATCTATTTTCCCAGGGTTGGGGAACACCCAGACACAACGCCAGGTGAAAAAGTCAGCCCTCTGGCTCCCAGATGCACAGTTTACTGTTGTGTTTCAATCTAAGGAGATGACTGTTCATTTTTTTGGGAGAAGATGAGGAAAATTGCATGTTTAATAACATGCTTAGATTAACATTGGGCTACTTGAAAAGTCCAGTGGGTCGGTTGTTGCCTACTTTCCCTGTTAAAGAATCTCCTCTGACTCTTGACCGAAGCCCAGGCCTGACATCCTGTCCTTCCAGAGGGGGACAGTGCTGTAGGGGTGCATGTTTCATAATTGGGGATTGTATCGCCAACAATCCCCACACTGTAATCAGCACATTGTAAACTCAGCACACTGTAAACTCAGTTTCTTAAATCCCACCTTGGGGTTGGGAATGTGAATGGGGCAGCAGAGTGATTACTGGTGATTTATCCTATTGGCCTTGCCCCATCTGCATCTAGAGCCTGTAAGAGTATTTCCTGCCAGAGCCCTGCCTCCCTGTGCCCTGTATAGACTGGTAGATGGCCTCACTGTTGGTCAGCAGCCTTTCCAGAGAACTGGTTCTTGTTCCCCTATTCTTTACCTCCTCTCTCCTGAGACTGTCTGCTGTTAGTTATGGACCAGCTCACGCAGAGATTCAGAGATTCATGGTGGGGGGCAGGGGAGTGGGGCGGGTGTGAGTCTGTGTGTGTGTCTATGTCTTCAACCCTGTGCTGAAATCCTATGTCATTGATCCCGGAGTACATTCATCATGGTGCACAGGTCAGAATTTAGCATCAAGGAGGCTACTCAATACATGGATTTTTAAAGTGAAATTGTCAAAGGATTTTCAGCTTTGTTGCCACGTGGTAATTACACAGACACCAAATATGTGGCCCTGTCTTCCAAACAAGGACCCTTTTCTTGTGAGGTTAACATCCAGAGGATGTTCTGGAAGAGTTATAATTACTTTTTCATGTTCTCGATAATAAAATGACCTTTTAGCTCTTCACAATAAAGCATATGCTTTGGACTTGTTGATTTGGCAGTATTAACATATAGAGGAAGTCAAAACATGATGGTATTTCTATAGGAGGCAGCAGGAGTTTCTGGTTTGTTCCCATGGCCTAACTCCGGGTGTGGGGAGGGAGGTTGTGGGGAGGAGGGGAAGAGCTGCCTGCACTGATTGCGTTAACTTCAGAGGCCCCAGCCTGGTTTCACTACGCCACCTAGAGTTGTCCCCTTTGAATTACTGGTATCAGTGTCTTCCCTGCAGCACAGGGGACTGGTGTTACTAACCCAGAGCAGTTTCTAAAGTGAAAGTTAAGATGCTAAAGACTTGGAGAAACAGACAGTGTTCTACTAGCAAGCTGATGCCGGAAGAACGTCCCCTTCAGTGTAGGGTTTTAACATCAGTACATTTTCTTTTGATAAACACTTGGCAAAAGAAGAAAGGAAGTGAAGTCAATGAAGTTTGGCTTCCATCACTGCTCTATGCCCCTCTCCCAGTGTCTGCCTCCCAGCACTTCATTTTCCCCTGAGTGCGGGGCATTGTCTGTGAGAGGAGGAAACTGCTCATTATTAGCAGAAGCCAGAGACCCCCATTTCTCCCCTTGCCCACCCAGTGCAGAGGCCTCTAAAATATCTAAATTATAGCCCTGGCTGGTGTGGCTCAGTGGATTGAGCACTGGCCTGCGAACCAAAGGGTCACCAGTTCAATTCCCAGTCAGGGCACATGCCTGGGTTGCATTCCAGGTCCCCAGTGGGGGCACATGAGAGGCAACCACACTTTGATATTTCTCTCCCTCTCTTTCTCCCTCCCTTTCCCTCTGCCGAAAAATAAATAAATAAAGTCTTTAAAAAAAGTAAAATACCTAAATTTTGTGCTTCTAACTAATTAAAGATCTTATGTGCATTGCCAGTGGTATGACTGTTTGAAAGGTTGGGGTCAATTATTTAAGGTCTGGATAATAGCTACATTCTCACAAATCAAGTCTAAATTGTGTATTGCCTCCTTTTATTGAAGTGTGGCATTTACTCAAAATCAGGTAATTCTGGCTTAGTAGCTGGGTGCTCTTTTTTTGTTCAAGCATGAGGTGCAGTGGGGAGAAGGAAGAAGGACTTTCTAGCTCCTAGAAGAGCTTCGCGTGACAGTGAAGATGCAGGGGCTGGGTGTTTATAAATAGCAGAAAGCCTCCATTTCCAGCTGGAGCTCCTTTCTGCTCCCAGTGTGAAGAGAAGAGCAACCAGTAAATTCTCAGCCAAATCCAGTCACACATCAGGATCAACAGAATGGCCAAATGATAAATTTCTCAACAGCAATTTGATTAATAACCATTTGTCAAAAATCCAGAGGTACCTCAATCCTGCAGCTGATGGGGTGATTTGCAATGGACTGAGAACTATCTTAAGAGCAGAGCCTGGGTCTAAGTCAGATCCTTGAGCATTCTCCATTTGGGAGTAGCATTTGATTTGATGGGTGGGGGTACAAGACACAAATGAGTAAGGATAACTGAAATTTCTAGCTTGAAACTGGGACAGCACAGGTACATCATTAAGGAAAAAAGTGTAGGAAGAGGATTGGGTTTGGACAACAATATAATTAACTATGTGTAGAGCCTCTTGAGTTTGAAATACCTGTGGGATCATTCATGTAGAACCCTCTGGAAGGTATAGGAAATACAGTACTTGGATCAGTAACTACAAAGAACACTTGAGTATAGATTTGGCATCATGAATTGAAACCATGTGGAATAGACTGATGACATAGGGAGAAGTAGAAAGTGAAGAGAGAAGATAACCACCAAAAGAACACAGATAGCTTAGGAGTAGCCTGAAGAAGAGTTGCAAAGAGGGCTAAAGAACTGAAGAAGTCAGGCAGCCTGGAGACAGAGGCTTCCAGAAGCTAAAGAGCAGAGAGCCAGAAAGAGAGGTTGGCTAGGTGCAGGAGTGATGGTACCTCAATGGTTTAGGTCATCGAGAAGGTAATGGTAATCTTTCATGGAACCATTTTAGAAGTGGTGAGGACAGAATCCATATTTTAATTCATAGAAGTGAGTGGTAATTAAGGCAGTTGGCCAGCAATGCTCCTTTTGGCAGCGAAGAGGAAGCAGAAGGGTTGAAGAATGAACTCTATTTCTTTTTTTTTTAATATATTTTATTGATTATGCTATTACAGTTGTCCCATTTTTCCCCCTTTCTTCCCCTCTGCCCCCATACCCCCACATTCCCCACCCTTTAGTTTTTGTCCATAGGTGATACATATAAGTTCTTTGGCTTCTACATTTCCTACACTATTCTTAACTTCCCCCTGTCTGTTTTCTACCTACCATTTATGCTACTTATTCTCTGCCCCTTCCCCCCCTCCCCCACCACTCCCCTATTGATATCCCTCCATACCTTATATAAATCCCTTTAACATTTCATACAATAAAGGCTGGGTGATGATGAACTCCTTGAACTTGACCTTATCTGAGAAGCACTTTATCTGCCCTTCCATTCTAAATGAGAGTTTAGCTGGATAGAGTTTAGCTTGGATGTAGGTCCTTGCCTTTCATGACTTGGAATACTTCTCTCCAGCCCCTTCTTGCCTGCAAGGTCTCTTTTGAGAAATCCGCTGACAGTCTTATGGGAATTCCTTTGTAGGTAACTGTCTGCTTTTCTCTTGCTGCTTCTAGGATTCTCTCCTTATTTTTAATCTTGGGTAATGTCATTATGATGTGTCTTGGTGTGTTACTCTTTGGGTCCAACTTCTTTGGGCTTCCTGGACTTCCCAAAAGTCTATTTCCTTCACCATCTTGGGGAAGTTCTCCATCATTATTTGTTCAAATAAGTTTTCAATCACTTGGTCTTCCTCTTCTCCTTCTGGCACCCCTATAACTCGGATGTTAGGACGTTTAAAGACATCCTGGAGGTTCCTAAGCCTCTCCTCAGTTTTTTGAATTCTTGTTTCTTCATTCTTCTCTGTTTGGATGTTTTTTTCTTTCTGCTGGTCCACTCCATTGATCTGAGTCCCAGTTTCCTTCTCATCCCTATTGGTTCCCTGCAGATTTTCCCTCAGTTTCTTTATATTATCCTTCACTTGCTCAACTAATTTCGACCATTTTTCTTCCAATCCTGTGAGCATCCTGATTACCAGTGCTTTGAACTGTGCTTCTGATAGGTTGGCTATCTCTTCGTCACTTAGTTGTATTTTTTCTGGAGCTTTGATGTGTTCTTTCTTTTGGGCCATTTTTTTTTTTCTCAGTGTTCCTGTTACTTTAAGGGGCAGGGCCTTAGGTGTTCACCTGGGCGGGGAAACCCACGTCCTGTGTTGTGATGCTGCCTGTGGGGGCGGGGCCTGAGAGAACAGTGGCACTTGCTCTGCTCTCCGCACCCACACTGCCACCCACAAGCAAGCTGCACCCCTCTGCACTGGCTCTGGGGTCGGTGGATGGGCCCACACAGTTCCAAGTCCCCGTGGGTCTCCCCAATTAACTCTCCTGTGAGGCCGGGAGTTTCTCCCGCTGCCGCCTCAATCCCCACAGTTGTTTTCAATTGGTTCTTTGAGGTCTTATTTCCCCGTGCCGATGGGCTGCGTGGTCTGCTCCGCTCCCTGCTTTTTCTCCCGGTTTGTTTGCAGGCGAATGAGGAGCCACCCGGTCCACCAGTCTTGGCCCTGCTGGGTCCGGGTGGGCCAGGTGCGCGGCTGCGTTTTGGTCAGGCACGCCTACTGCGGATCTCTCCAGGCAGCTGCAGCGTTGCGGTTACCGCCCCACAAGCTGCGGTCTTGCCTCACTCTCTCTGCCGGGCTCCGCCCCGCTTACCGATCTCGATGAATGTGTCTTCTTTAACTCCTTGGTTGTTGGACTCCTCTCAGTTCGATTTTCTGTCAGATCTGGCTGTTTTTGTTTATTTAAATTGTTGTTTTTCCTCGTTTGGTTGTGTGAGGAGGCACAGTGTGTCTATCTACGCCTCCATCTTGCCGGAAGTCCTCTGAACTCTATTTCTGGGGGGAAGAGAATGGAATAGGTTAAAGGGAGGCAGAGCCTAGAGGAGTCATTGAAGACCCCAGGAGGGGCTGGGGACAAAATGGATGTTCTCCCTTCTTATATTTCAGAGAAGCTTTAATTGCCTAGTAGGACTGGGTGCACTGTCTCCCCTGTGATGTAATTTATAATATATGCTCCGTTAAAACTAGTGGAATAAGTGGCGTGGTATGGGCAGCCAGGAGCTACATAAGAAACTAGCTCCTCTGTGTCTACCTGCCCTGGTTTTTCTACCCCCTGGTAGCAGGTATGCTCCCCACTCCATGCCCCTCACTTCCCCACCTGAGATATTTGATGAATCAGTGATTGAGTCCAGAGTTCTGGCAGGCTCCAGCTGCTTCCTCTGAGATGGCAGTTGTTTCTCTCATTGCCGGAGGTGTATTAGCAGTGACATCTGTGGAGTGTAAATCACGGTCCCTCTTGACTTGTGTCGTACATGCTGTTATCCACACTGAATACTTCTCACTTCCTAGTCACACCCAGATTATTATCTTTTTGTTTTTAATTCATTCCTTTTATTTAAGTTGGCTTCTGGCTATCCTGCATAGTTGGTTTGAAGATATTAGCCTGGTTGATTGTTGAAAAATCATGTTCTAATTGTATCTGAGCAATTATTTTCTTGTCATCAGGTAAATTTCACAGATAAGCACTGGTATCATGATTAGGAGTATAGATTCAAACTAGACTCATGGGCTCAAATACAAAGCTCACTGTCTCATGATAACTGACATTAGACAAGTTATATGGCTCCTTGCTGCCTCAGTTTCTTTAGCTAGTTAATGAAGGCGCTAATGGTAACCTGCCTCACACTGCTGCCATAATTATAGGCATTAAATGAGTTAATTCCTATAATGTGCTCAGCCTAGTGGACTGTACTGAATAAGTACTAGCTACTATTATTATTACTTTTCTCTCTGTTCTTTAAGCCCCTGGATTATCAATATCGGCTAAACCACTAAGCTATAAGAAATACAAATATATACCCAAATACTCACTGAAAATGCTTACATCTTTGTCATCTGCTGCTTAGCACATCTGGGGGGACCTCGGTCCCTCCTCTCCCTGCCCATCTCTGAATCTGAGACACCCATCCTGCCCTCTTCCAGATCATACTTCCCATTCTCACCTCCAGGCATGGGTCTCCTGCACTTTCTCATTTATATTTTTCTTTTCTCAACTGATTTTCACACAGTTCCTTCTATGTTTCATGCTAAGAGATCTTGGAAACAGAAACCTTGATTCTTGAGGCTAAGTCTTGCTTCTTACAAGAGTGTAAATGTAAAATGAGATCAAATTAAAATGATCAGGAAATGATCTGCCCTGTCTCTTTCAAAGGGTAAATAGAATTAATTCACTGTCTGCAGAATGACTGCGTTAATTTCATAATTTCCTCCCAGTGCTAACAATCTTTGACGCCCAAGAAGGAAGAGGCACAAATAGGCAATGGGAAGGAAGGCCTCAATTTTGATATTTTGTGATCTAGCACTGGGACATTTTTCCAGTAACATTTTTGGTGCTAACACCTTCATGTCTTTCCCTTCATCTTCAGGGAGGGCCGCTCCAATGCCCACATCAGAGGAGATTACCAAAGAATCGGAGATGTCATGCTGAAAAACATTCAGGCCATGAAGGTAAGCTGCTTTGGGATCTGGGCAGAGCTAATTCCCCAGGAAAAACAATGCTGCGGATGCCAGAGTCAGCCAGCCGTAGCCTTTCAGTGAACACACAGTGCATGATATGACAATCTACACCTAACACAGAGCAGGGTGAATGGAAACTCTTCTATCTTTTCTAGATAATTTCATTTTGGAGCATAATGGGAAATCCAATCACTCTGGGGGAAGAAACACTTTTATACATTTTCTCTTCAAAAACTCTGTGTTGTAACCAAAACAAAAGGTATTTTCCATCAACAGATCATTCAAAACTTGTTTTAAAAAATTGTGTACACAAGCCCTGGCTGGGTGGCTCACTTGGTTGGAGTGTCATCCTGTGCACCAAAAAGTTGAGGGTCGATACCTGGTCAGGGCTCATACCTATGTTTTAGGTTCAGTCTCCAGTCAGGGCGCATACCTAGGTTGCAGATTCAATCCTTGGTTAGGACAGGTATGGAAGGCAACCAATCAATATTTCTTTCTTACATTCATGTTTCTCTCTCTCTCTCTGACTGAACATTTCATTTTTAGTCATCTGTTTGGCTTCTTCTAAGCATGACAAAAATACTGGATTCAAAGCTATATAAGAATTCTAGTCAGTTGTATGACTTTAAAAGTACAAGACTTTAAATGTATAAGACTTCCAGTCAAGATAGTGGCATAGGCAGACATGGCTTGCCTCTTAGCACAACCACATCAAAATTACAACTAAAATATAGAACAACCACCACTCAGAACCATCAGAAATCGAGTTGAATGGAAGTCTGACAACTACAGAATTAAAGAAACCACATCCACCCAGACTGGTAGGAGGAACCCAGACACAGAACGGGCTGGTCCCTCACCCACCTGTGGTGGATAAAAATTCAGGAGGGATATCTTGGGAGCTAGGAGTCCCAGCCCTATACAACATTCCCCAGCCCAGAGTTCCAATGCCAGGAAGATAAGTCCCCACAACTTCTGGCTTCAAAAACCGGTAGAGATTGAGATGGTAGAAGAAACTTCTAGAGCTCCAAACAGTTCCTCTTAAAGAACCCACATGTGCACTCACCTATTCAGGCTGACCCCTCTGAGCTACAGCACCAGGGTAGCAGTATGAAAGGTACTAGTGGCATATAGAGAGAAACTGAGATGACTGGAATCAAGGTGAACAGAGGCTATTGTCCCTTTTCTAAACCCTCCCCCAACAGACCTACAGAGCTGGCAGTCTGGTGCCATGTCTGACACTCCATCAATTTGGCTAACACTGTTTGACCCACCTTGGAGATCTCCAGAGACTCTGCCTCACCTAACTTATGGGCCCACCCAAGGGGCTTTTCCATATGAATTGTTGGTCATGATTCATGCTTCACAACTTCCTAAATCCTGTCAAACAAGCAACAGCTGGCCTCAGTGAGCCCCAGGCCCTAAACTAGCAGCAGCCAACTTACAGTCACAGCTTGGCTTCACCTGAGAATCTCTAAACTCAGCACAAGTAATAGCCATCTCAGATTGCTTTATAACTCAGGCATGGTGGCCTGCGGGAAAATACAGGTGGGGGCTGATCTTGGCCTGCACCACCCAGGAAACCCCAGGACCAGCACACCCAGTGGACAGCTACAGACCACTTCGGAACACCACCACCCTCCCCCTGCACAGCTGAGTCTCCAGGGAAGGAGGAGGTTGGTAGTAAGTGGTCATAGCCAATCCTTGCAGCTGACTGGCCTGGGCAAATCCCTCCCATTGATCTGCCAACAGCAACAAAGGCTCAACTACAAGAGGAGGGTGTACTCAGCCCACACAAAGTATGCACCTTGAGTACCCAGCTTGGGTAATAGAAGAGGCTGTGCCACTGGACTCCGCAGGGCACCTACTACATTAGGCCGCACTACCAAGACGCAGATTCAAAGCACCTCTACCTAAATACACAGAAAGAAACACAAGGAGGCTGCCAAAACGAGGAGATAAAGAAACATGGCCCAAATAAAAGAACAGATCAAAACTCCAGAAAAAGAGCTAAATGAAATGGAGATAAGCAATCTTTCAGGTGCAGAGTTGAAAACATTGGTTATAAGGATGTTCAAGGAACTTAGTGAGGACCTCAGCAGCATAAAAAAGATCCAGTCAGAAATGAAGGATTCACTGATATAAAGAACAGTTTACAAGGAAACAACAGTAGACTGGATGAAGCCGAGAATCAGATCAATGATTTGGAACATAAGGAAGCAAAAAACAACCCATCAGAACAAAAAGAAGAAAAAAAGAATGCAAAAAATGAGGGTAGCATAAGCAGCCTCTTGGACAACTTTAAGAGGTCCAACATTTGCATCATAAGGGTGACAGAAGGAGAAGAGAAAGAGCAAGAAATTGGAAATCTATTTGAAAAAATAATGAAAGAAAACTTCCTTAATTTGGTGAAGGAAATAGACATACATGTCCAGGAAGCACAAAGAGTCCCAAACATGAAGGATGCAAAGAGGACCATACCAAGACACATCATAATTAAAATGTGGAAGATTAAAGACAGAGAGAGGATCTTCAAAGTAACAACATTAAAGCAGAGAGTTACCTACAAAGGAGTTCCCATAACACTGTCAGCTGACTTCTAAAATGAAACTTTGCAGGCTAGACAGGATTAGCAGAAATATTCAGACATGAAAAGCAGGGACCTACAACCAAGATTGCTCTACCCAGCAAAGCTATCATAGAATCAAAGGGCAGATAAAGAACCTCCCAGACAAGAAAAAACTAATGGAGTTCATCATCACCAAACCATTATTATATGAAATCTTAAAGGGACTTATTTAAGAAAAAGAAGAAGGTCCAAACTATGAACAACAAAATGGCAAAAAATACAAATCTATCTACAATTGAATCTAAATAACAAGCTAAGCAAACAGAACAGAGACAGAATCATGGACAGGGAGAGCGTTTTGATGGGGGTGTGCGGGGGTGTGGAATGAGTGAAGAGGTGAGGGGATTAAGAGGTGAGGGGATAGCTATGGGGATGTACAGTACAGTATAGGAAATGGAGTAACCAAAGAACCTATACCCATGACCCATGGACATGAACAATGGTGAGGGGATTGCCTGAGGGAGTAGAGGGTGCTGGGTGGAGGGCACCCAAAAGGGAAAAATCAGAATATCTGTAATAGCAAAATCAATAAAAAACAATTTTTTAAAAAAGATCGTTAAAAGAGTAGGTGTGTACATTTTACCACAATAAAAATAATTTAATAATAAAAAATCAATATACAACCTAAATATATTTTTAACTATCAGTAATATCTATAATGATACAGAAGAGTGAAAATATACCCAAAGAAGTCATTACATATTGAATCAGTATTCTACCTGGTGTTTTTTGTTGTTGTTGTTGTTGTTTAATTATTTTATTGTTGTTCAATTACAGTTGTCTGCATTCCCTCCCACCCCCAACCCCACCCCAGTCAAACCCACCTCCCTCCTTTGCTTCCACCCTCCCCCTTGGTTTTGTCCACATGTACTCTATAGTAGTTTCTGAAAATCTTCCCCCCATTATCCCCTCCTCCCTCCCCTCTGGGTACTGTCAGAGTGTTCTTAATTTCAATGTCTCTGGTAATGTTTTGTTTGCTTTTTTTCTCTTGTTGATTATGTTCCAGTTAAAGGTGAGATCATATGGTATTTGTCCCTCACCTCCTGGCTTATTTCACTTAGCATAATGCTCTCCAGTTCCATCCATGCTGTTGCAAAGGATATAAGCTCCTTCTTTCTCTCTGCTGCGTAGAATTCCATTGTGTAAATGTACAACAGTTACCATGAGTTTTGATCACTTACTGATCAGCACTTAGGTTGCTTCCAGCACTTGGCTATTATAAATTGTACTGCTATGAACATTGGGATGCATAGGTTCTTTTAGATTGGTGTTTCAGGGCTCTTAGGATATAATCCCTGCAGTAGAATTGCTGAGTCAAAAGGCAGTTCCGTTTTTAGTTTTCTGAGGAATTCCATGTTTTCCACAGTGGCTGTGCCAGTCTGCATTCCCATCAACAGTGCACTAGGGTTCCCTTTTCTCCACATCCTCTCCAACACTTGTTTGTTAATTTGTTTATGATGGCCATTCTGACTGGTGTGAGGTGGTATCTCATCGTGGTTTTAATTTACATCTCTCTGATGGCTAGTGATGCTGAGCATCTTTTCATGTCTCTGGGCCCTCTGTATGTCCTCCTTGGAGAAGTGTCTATTCAATTACGTAGCCCATTTTTTAATTGAGTTTTTTGTCTTCCTGGAGTGGAGTTGTGTGAGTTCTTTATACATTTTGGAGTCAAACTCTTGTCTGAGGTATCATTGGCAAATATGTTTTCCCATATAGTTGGTTCTCTTTTCATTTTAATGCTGTTTTCTTTAGCCATGCAGAAGCTTTTTAATTTCATGAGTCCCATTTGTTTATTCTTTCCTTTATGTCCTTTGCTTTAGGGGACATATCAGTGAAGATGTTGCTGCGTCGTAAGACTTTTATGGTGTCACAACTTATATTGAAATCTTTTATCCACCTTGAATTTATTTTTGTGTATGGTGTAAGTTGGTGGTTGAGTTTCAGTTTTTTGTACATAGCTGTACATATTTCCCAACACCATTTGTTGAGGAGGCTATTTTTACTCGATTTTATGCTTCTTCCCCCTTTGTCAAAAATTAATTGACTATAGAGACTTGGGTTTATTTCTAGGCTTTCTGTTCTGTTCCAATGGTCTATGTGCCTGTTTTTATGCCAGTAGCAGGCTGTTTTGATTACAGTGGTCTTGTAATACAGTTTGATATCAGGTATTATGATCCCTCCTGCTTTTTGTTCTTCTTTTTCAAAATTGCTGCAGCTATCCAGGGTCATTTGTGGTTCCATATAAATTTTTGAAATGTTTGTTCTATATCTGTGAGATATGTCATTGGTATTTTAATAGGGATTGCATAGAATCCATAAATCGCTCTGGGTAGTATGGACATTTTGATGATGTTAATTCTTCCAATCCAAGTACATGGTACGTGCTTCCATTTGTTTGTGTCTCCTTAATTTCTTTCTTCAGTGTTGTGTAGTTTTCTGAGTACAGGTCTTTTACCCTCCTTGGTTAGGTTTATTCCTAGGTACTTTATTTTTCTTGTTACTATATCAAATGGGATTTTTTTTCCTGATTTCTGTTTCTGATATGTCATTGTTGGTGTATAAAAATGCCTTTGATTTCTGAATATTGACTTTGTATCCCACTGTTTTGCCAAATTCACTTATTAGGTTGAGTATTTTTTTGGTAGAGTCTATAGTATTTTCTATGTACACTGTCATGTCATCTGCAAAGAATGACAGTTTTGCTTCCTCCTTTCCAATTTGGATGCCTTTTATTTCCTTTGCTTGTCTGATTGCTGTGCCTAAGACTTCCAGTACTATGTTGAATAGGAGTGGTAAAAGTGGGCATCCTTGTCTTGTTCCTGATCTTAGTGGGAAAGCTCTAAGTTTTTTCCCCTTAAGTATGATGTTGGCTGTAGGTCTCTCATATATGGCCTTTGTTATGTTGAGGAATGCTCTCTCTACTCCCACCTTGCTAAGTGTTTTTATCATAAATGGCTGCTGTACCTTATCAAATGCTTTTTCCGCATCTATTGATATGATCATGTGATTTTTGTCTTTTGTTTTGTTTATGTGATATATTACTGATGCGGTTCCTGGCCTTCAGAATCCGTGTGTTGTGGCCGTTTGATAAACAAATGCACGCAGACTACAGAAGTCCTGTGGAGAAAAATGGCCAGCAGAGGGCCAGAGAGAGAGGGCCCGAGAGTGGGTCAGAGAGCCCAACCCCTACCTGAACAGGCTTTTATTGCTTTTCGGGGCATATTATGTTGAGGGTGCTTTTCATTTATTATGCATAGGTCCTTATTGACTATGCATAGGTTCACTGTAGGTGATTACCTTTTACAGATAACAAAGGAAAGAATGTTGCTAATTACTGCAAAGAGAGGGATGTTACAGATCCAAGGGAAAAGTAGTTGGACTGGTTACACTCCATACTTGGGAGGCTTAGCTCAGATTTTAGGAAGTTACAGTAAGCCCTTGCTGCCTCAATTCAGGGTGAGGGAGTTTTAGCAAAAGCAAGTGTCATAGCAATCTAGGTACAATACAGACCTGATTTCCCCACGAGAAAACCTGTTCGCACACGTGGGGCCTGCCTACTGAACCTTGCATCCCCCTGAGTTTTTCAAGTGAGAGCTGTGCTATAATTCCCACGATATGCCAAACGGTTCTCTATAATTCCCCCCTTGTTTTTAGTTAGGACCACTATAGATCCCACAAAGCTTGCTACTTGCTGGTGTCTCACACAACTCTGGGAAAGTAAATCACAAATGTAGTGAAATACACAGAGCATTACTATAATCAGTAAGCTGTCAGTGGCTCCAAAGACCCATACTCTGGTTAAGTTCATCAAACCAGTTTTTTGAGAGAACAATGGCGCTTCCCTGCTACCTGCACTTCCCCCGCTACTCACAAGCAAGTTGAGTCCTTCTGTGCTGGCTCCCGGTGGGTGGGCTTGTGTAGTTCCAAGTCCCTGGGGTTCTCTCCAATGAACTCTCCTGTGAGGCTGGGAGTTCCTCCCGCTGCCGCCTCAACCCCCACAGGTTTTTTTAATTGGTGGCATGAGGCTTTATTTCCCCGAAATGGTGGGTTATTTGGTCTGCTCAGCTCCCCAGCTTTTTCTCCCAGTTTATCTGCACAAGCATGAGGGACCGCCCGGTCCCCCAGTCTCGGCCACGCTGGGTCCAGGTTGGCCAGCCACAGGTTTTGCTGAGTGCACCGGCTGCGTTTTGGCCAAGCACGCCCGCCGCGGGTCCCTTTGGGCAGCTGCAGCGTTGCCAGTACCGTTCCACAAACCGCCTTCTCGCCTCGCATTCTCCGCTCAGCTCTGCCCTGCTTACCAGTCTGGATGAACGTGTCTTCTTTAACTCCTTGGTTGTCAGACTTCCACTCAGTTTGATTTTCTGTCAGTTCTGACTGTTTTTGTTTTTTAAATTGTTGTTTTTCCTCTTTTGGTTGTGCAAGGAGGCACAGTGTGTCTACCTATGCCCCCATCTTGGCCGGAAGTCTCCACATTTATGATTATTATTGATAGGTACTTATTCATTGACATTTTTTTGTACCTGTGTTCCTCTCTCTTTCCCTGTTTTTCTTCCTGTTTTTAAAGCAGACCCTTTAGTATCTCTTGCAGAGCTGGTTTGGAGCAGGTATATTCTTTGAGACTTCTTTTGTCCAAGAATCTCCTTATTGGCCTTCCATTTTAATTGAGAGCCCTGCTGGATAGAGTAGTCTTGGTTGAAGGCCCTTGGTTTTCAGTACTTGGAATATTTCTTGCCATTCCCTTCTGGCTTGGAGCGTTTCCATTGAGAAGTCAGCTGCTAGTCTTATCGGGGTTCCTTTGTATGTTACTTCCTGTTTTTCCCTTGCTATGTTTAAGATTCTCTCTTTGTCCTGGAATTTTGCCATTTTAATGACGATGTGTCTTGAAGTGGGCCTCTTTGGTTTCCTCTTGATTGGATTTGTGTGACTTTTTCTCACATCAAATTAGGGAACTTTTCCATCCTTACTTTTTCAAACAAATTTTCTATCCCTTGCTCTTTTTCTCCTTCTGGTATCCCTATTATATGGATATTATTACGTTTCATGTTGTCCTGCATTTTTTCTTAAACTCTCTTCTTTCTTTCTGATCTTTTCCTTTTCTTGCTCTTTCTGGGTATTTTTTTCTACTGTGTTTTTCAGTTCAGAATACATATTCTTCATTTCCTTTTGGCCCTTATTGATAATTTCTACTTCCTTTTTCACATTGATATAGTTTGCAGTAAGTTCATTGTAGTTTCCCTGTAGTTTTTGGTAATTCTCTGTGAGCTCATTGAGCTTCCTTATAACTATTGCTTTGCATTCAATATCTAATATTTGACTTGCCTCTATTTCATTTAGCATTCTTTCTGAGGCTTCCTCCTTTCCTTTCATTCGGGGATTGTTTCTTGTCTTCCCATTGTTTGTGGGACTCTTCTTGTGGTACTCTGCTTCTTAAATTGATCTGTCATGGCTCCCTGGGTTTATGGTGTGAATTTCTATGGTAGAAGACCTGTGAGATTCAGTGGTGCTGTCTCCTTTATCTCCTGAGCTGGCTCGTCTTGGCTGTCCTTTAGGTTGGTTCTCTGGATGTCTTTGGGTTTTGATTGTTGTTGGGCCTTTTTTTGGTGTGTCCTTCTCTCCAGCTGGTTAACTGAGGGTCACTCCATCCACCAGGTCTTGTATTCTGTTGTTCAGGTGTGGACATGTTGTGTTGAAGCTGGTTTTTCTGTCTGTATGAGGTTTTGAGGCTTCTCTGTCACTCTTGTTCAGTTCTTTGTTCTGAGTAATTTCTCAACCATTTAGTTGTATTTCCAGATCGGTCCTGGGTGGAGATTAGTGGGGCTTCCACTCCCTCCTTTACCTTCTTCAGTTGTTACCTGTTGGTGGTTCCTTTGTTGGTGGGTTTTCTCTTCCAGCAGGTATACTGGTGTTCACAGCTCCCACCTACTGCTTTTTGTGATCAGTTGGAGGGGAAGCAAAATGGGTTAAGACAGTGGGAGTATATTCTATGTTATTTAAAGGACCAATAGAAGAGATAGGAGATCCTTTGGATAAGTATAGTGTTAACCATGATATTTCAGCCAATTAGCCACTTTTTAGAAAGGGTAAGACAAGACTCTTGTCCAGGGGAGAAAGGATTGTGAGTTGAATCTAGAAAGCAGTGAGCCTGTGGGAGGTCAGATTATGAGGTAAAGAGTAAATGATAGAAAATAGGTGTAATGTGCAAGAGAATAGAGTTAGCCACAACAGTAATAAAGTTCTGGAAATAGTGAAGTGAGCTAAGATCTGGGAGGAGTGCTGTGTAGTGTTTACAATTGTATGGAACAGCAATTATTTACAATAGTAATGGAGCAACAATCATATGACAGAATCATGTGATCTGAATAACAAGAATAGGACGTACAGGACGTAGAGTGGTGTGCTATTGGAACACAAGTGAAGTGAAAGACGGAAAATTAAAAATACACTATGAAAGAGATTACAAGGGAAACCAGTCAAACAATGCAAAGTAACAAGCCAAGCAAAGAAGATTAAACAGAAAGAAAAGAAATAAAATAATACTAATAAAATAAAAGATGTAAAAATAATGAAAAATAATACTAATACAAGCACAATAACTTGCTAGTTCTCTGGAATAGCAAAGTGAAATTTGTCTCACTGTCTCAGTTGTTGGGATGACCCCTCTTTGGATCCAACTCTGGTATTTTCACAGCTCCAGGTTTTATTGTCTCACCTGTGGGAATTTAAGGGAAAAAAGGGAAGGAAGAAGGAATAAAAAAGAAAGGAGGAAAGAAAGGAAGAAGGAATTTTAAAAATTTTTTAAAAAGAAGCCTCGTCCTAGCTTTAAACAAGCCAAGCCAGTTCTTTCTGGCTGCAGCATGCTGAAGGGGGATTGGTTTCGCTTTTCCCTTCCTGTGGTGTTGGGAGAATGGGGGCCAGGTCTGAGCCTCACTCTTTGTACTTGTCCAGCCTCCAGTCCAGTTCCTCAGTTCACTGCAGGCCCCCAGTGCCCTTCTGCACCTAGCCTATGCCTTCAGTCCACCAGTTGTGCTGTCCTTGAGGTGCACCAGTTAGGGGCAACTCACACACCACCTTCTCCCTCTTTGCTGTCCTAGATGCTAGGGACTCTCAGAGTCTCTTCAGGGTAGTTCAGCCCCCTCACTGAGTTAAGTCTTTCTGTGGATTGCTGAATCCCTGAGCCCTGCTGCTCTCTGCGGGGACATCTCTGCCTTCCTCTTAGAGAGCCAGTTGGCCCTGCAGGGTTGGGGTGCCGCTGTGGCTGCTGCTGCTGCAGATGTGGTGGCATACCTCCGCTGCTGTGCCCAGGGCAGTGGGGTTGGGCATGAAGTGCCTCTGGGTAGCGGGGTCAGGCATGCTCCATCCCCGGGGCTGCTCGTGTGAGCACTCAGCCTCCTCTGCCGGGCTGGGACTGTCAGCCTCTGGGCCACGGGTTCAGGGGCATACCGTCCCCAGGGCTTCGGATGTGAGCGCAGCAGCTGCAGCCAGGTATAGGGTCGCAGGAGGCAGGGCAGCTGCTGTGGGAGAATTCCCTAATCAGTCTCTGAGTGCCTCTTTTTTCTTTTTGAAAAATTCTCTCATATTCAAGCCTGCAGCTCCAAACAAGCTCCTGGCCTCTCACATGGCCCAGCTTTCCAACCAGGCCAGGGACTATCCGGGTCAGGGTCCATCATGGCCCAACTCTTCCCAGCTGGCATCCACAGTCTGAGTGGGTGCACACCACCCCTGTATGTTTGCCACTTCGTCCTTATTCCTCACTTGGGAGTTCAAGCATCCAGTGGTGCTGCTTAAACCTTGTTTGGCAGGGGAGGGAGCCATTGACCTGGCTCTCTCCCAAGAATCCTGCAGCAGACCTGGCAGCCACCTTGATCACCGCGCTGGTCCCAGGGATCTTATTGTCCCAAAGCACTGTCCTTACCTTCTGATTTTTCAATGTCCTCTACAGTTTTCGCCTTCAATCTTAATATACCATTGGCTGTTCAGTCTGTTCCTCAGAAGATCGGCTAAGTGTTTTCCCCGTGCGCAGGGGGAAGTGGACTCAGCTCCAACCTATCTCACTACCTTGTTTTTGAAAGCTGCCTCATCGCTTATATCTGAAACTTTCATTTTTGCATTTTCATTTTAATCCATTAATAATTATTTTAACATAGACTTTTAATTCATACAACTTATCTTTTGAATATAAGTACATCTATATTTGCATTTTAAAGCATTCTTCCTATATCTTGACTGCTCCAGAGCCTGCCTAATAAATTGAACTGATAACTGCCCTGAGCAAGCTAATAACCCCCTAAAGAAGGCAAGTTGCTCATAACTTTCACCATTTCAGTTCAACCATCCAATCATTCATCTATCCATCCGTCCATCCATCCATCCATCCATCCATCTACTATACATGAGGCACTTGTAGAATAAAAGTTACTGTTGGAAATTGAATTAATTCCCAAGAATCTGGCTAATTTGTTTAGAGTTTAGTTTTTTTGCTTTAGAATTATATTGTTGCGGGAAAATGAAGCGACCAAACTCCTGATGAGAGGTATGAGTCACAGACCCTTTATTACGCATGCAGACCCTAGGGAGAAATCTCCAAATCCAGGGCCCCAAACAAAGGAAGGGACTGGCTTATATATGTTCAGGTAGTGATGAGAAATTATGTGGCAGAAGATTACAGGAGCCAGGAGCGGAAGTCAGGTCTAGCTTTCCTTATTTGGGAGACAAAGAAAAAGGCACATGAGCTTGGGACTTCCTGCCTACGTGAAAAGACTCATGCCTTGCTTACGTGGCAAGACTTCCTGCCTATGTTGGCCTAGTGGCAAGCAAGGGTTACAGAAGCTTGATGCAGCAGTTAAATCTAGCTATCTTATTTGGTAAAAACAAAGCACAGAATGTTACATGATTCAAGCTAAACACAAGTTCTACAATCAAGGACAAAGCACAGGGGCTAAATACGCAAGTTGCAAAGTACAGAGACAAAACATGGGAGCTTACAAAATACTGAGTCA